>JAJPUD010007222.1:1060-11819 GCA_023553655.1 Myrmecobius fasciatus
GAAAATGTCAGAAACTATATGAACTAAACTACAAAACACTTTCCACATAAATAAAATCAGACCTAGTCAATTGGAAAAACATTAAGTGCTCATGGGTAGGCAGAGCGAATATAATAAAAATGACAATACTAACCAAACTAATTTACTTATTTAGTGCCATACCAATCAAACTCCCTAGAAATTATTTTACAGATCTAGAAAAAATAGTAGCAAAGTTCATTTGGAAGAACAAAAGGTCAAGAATTTCAAGGGAATTAATAAAAAAAAAAAAAAAAGACAGATGGAGGTGGCCTTGCTGTACCAGATATAAAACTGTATTATAAAGCAGTGGTCATCAAAACCATTTGGTATTGGCTGAGAAATAGAGCAGTGGATCAGTGGCATAGGATAGGATATCAGGACAAGCTAGGTAATAACTTTAGCAATTTAGTGTTTGATAAACCCAAAGACCCCAGCTTTTGGGATAAGTACTCACTATTCAACAAAAACTGCTGGGAAAGTTGGAAACTAGTGTGGAAGAAATTAAGGCTGGACCCACACCTAACACCACACACCAAGATAAGATCTAAATGGGTTCATGATCTAGATATAAAGAGTGATATTGTAAGCAAATTAGAGGAACATAGGATAGTTTACCTCTCAGACCTGTGGAGATGGAATAAATTTATGTCCAAAGAAGAACTGGAACTCTTAATTGAACACCAGATGGATAATTTTGATTATATTAAATTAAAAAGTTTATGTACAAACAAAACTAATGCACACAAGATTAGGAGGGAAGCATCAAATTGGGAAATCATCTTTACATTTAAGGGTTCTGATAAAGATCTCATTTCTAAGATATATAGAGAATTGTCTCACATTTATAAGAATTCAAGGCATTCTCCAATTGATAAATGGTCAAAGGATATGAACAGACAATTTTCAGATGATGACATTAAAACTATTTATAATCATATGAAAAGGTGCTCCAAATCATTATTGGTCAGAGAAATGCAAATTAAGACAACTCTGAGGTACCACTACACACCTGTCAGATTGGCTAAAATGACAGGAAAAGATAAAGATGAATGTTGGAAGGGATATGGGAAGTCTGGGACACTGATGCATTGTTGGTGGAGCTGTGAACGGATCCAGCCATTCTGGAGAGCAATTTGGAGCTATGCTCAAAAAGTTATCAAACTGTGCATACCCTTTGACCCAGCGGTGTTTCTATTGGGCTTATATCCCAAAGAAATCATAAAGAGAAGGAAAGGGCCCCACATGTGTAGAATGTTTGTGGCAGCTCTTTTTGTAGTGGCTAGAAGCTGGAAACTGAATGAATGCCCATCAATTGGAGAGTGGCTGAATAAATTATGGTATATGAATGTTATGGAATATTATTGCTGTGTAAGAAACAACCAGCAGAACGATTTCAGAGAGGCCTGGAGAGACTTGCATGAACTGATGCTGAGTGAAATGAGCAGAACCAGGAGATCATTATGCATGGCAACAACAATACTATATGAGGATCAGTTCTAAGGGACATGCATGACTCTCTTCAACAATGAAATGCTTCAAACCAATTCCAATTGTTTAGTGAAGAGAGCCATATACACCCAGAGAGAGGGATGTGAAGTGTGGACCACAACATAACATTTTCATGTTCTCTATTGAGGTTTGCTTGCATTGTATTTCCTTTATTGGATTATTCTTTCTTGTAGATACAATTTCTCCTGCACAAAAAAATGATGTGTGGCAATAACTATACATATATTCAATTTCTTAAGTATTCTAACATAATTATCATGTAGTGGATATCCTGCTATCTAAGGGAGGGGTGGGGAGTAGGGGGGAAAAATTTGTAACAGAAAGCTTTGTAAGGGTTAATGTTTAGGAATTACCCATACATATGTTTTGCAAATAAAAAGTATTAATAAATTTTTTTAAAAAGTTAGATGATTAGATTTGAGGAATTCTAATATTCTTTCTAATTTTCAATCTGTGATCCTAATGTTTATCTGTTTCTTTCAGTGTGCTGGCAAATATGAAGTAAAAGTCATGGGACAATTTTTGGTGTTATCTTTTATGTCATATTTTTTTCCAATTAAAAAACCCACAACTTTGAATGACATTATTATATTCCAGTGAAATATGAGCAGTATAACCACCATCAGCCAGAAAATGCTACATTAAATAATATTGTCAGAACATATCTGAAGCATAAAATAAATCCTCATTTCCTAAATGATGGATAAGAATTTCTGCTTTACTATTATTCTATGAAATGAAAGCATTTCATATATTTTGTTAGAGAAATATGTAAAATCAGTGATAACATCAGCTGCATCTTACAGCCTCAACACACTAGTCTTTTATTGTAACTTTACATTGTACTTCTGAAATGCCTTTAATCTGCGGGAGGCAGCAATCACATTGTGCTGATGCTATGCCAACCATGACCAAATCCTGGCTTAGATTTGAAGAAAATGGAATCCTAGGGAGTAAATATTGCTGTAGAGAAACAACAATCAGTACATAAATGTAATTGCATATCCCCAAAGAAGACGCTTTGGCAGGTAAGTGCCGAAGAGAAAGCTCAGAGAAACCAAGTGGCTGAATAAACAAGAAGCTGAATGTGAATTTAGCATGTAGGAATCCCTGGATAGGTACCACACTCTTATCCTTACCCTAATACCAAATGTTCTTATGATGAAGATGGAGCAGTATGTTATAGCAACTGTGAATTACTATGTAATCATTCTCTTATGAGGATAAATTGATAAAGCCATTGGTACATCTCTGTATCTTTTTATTTTAGCTACTTTATTTTTTAAATAGTATTTTTCCAATTGCATATCAAGATAATTTTAAGCTTTTCTTTTGTGAGAAAATTGGGATTAAGCGACTTGCTCAGGATCACATAGCTAGTGAGTATCTGACACTGGATTTGAACTCAGGTCCTCCTGATTCCAGGGCTGGTTTTCTATCCACTGTGTCATCTAGTTGCCCATGTCCTTCATTTTTAGAATTTTTACTTTCTCCCCTTCTTCCCCTCCCTCTCTTCTCCTTTTACAAAAATTGTTGGAAATTTGATATGTTATACATGTGCTATCATAAAAAAACATATTTCCATTTCAATCACAGTTGTGAAAGAAGAAATAGATCAAAAGAAAAAATAACTAAAAAAATAAAGTCAATGAAAAAAAAATGCTTAGATCTACTTTTGGAGTCCATCAGTTCTTTTTCTACAAATGGATAGCATTTTCCTTCATCAGTCTTTTGTACTTGTTTTGAATCATTGTATCACTGAGAAAAACTGATTATTCATAACTGTTGATCACAAAATATTGCTGACACTATGTATGTTTTCCTGGTGTGCTCATTTCAATTTGCATCAGTTTGTATAAGCCTTTCTAGGTTTTTCTGAAATCTGCCTATTTATTTTCTTATTGCATAATAGTATTCTATTACATTCATATACCACAACTTGTTCAGTTATTCCCTCAATTGATGGGCATCTTCTCAGTTTCAATATATTGCCACCATGAAAGGGTGGTTGTAAATATTTTTAAACATATGCATCCATTTCTTTTTTTTTTTAATTATTATTTCTTTGGGATACAGACCTGATGGCTGATTTCAGCCATTTTATAAAAGATCATAGAGAATGTGAATGTTAAAGAAGAGTTATAAAAATCATAAAATTGTTAGAAAATGAAGAGCACAATTTTATATAAAAATGAAAAGGAAAATTTAACCAATAATTTATGACCATGTGAATTGAGGGTTGGGAGGGAGAAGAGTTTTGACAATTTTTTTTTCTCATCACCACTGGGAAGAAAACATGAGGAAACAGAAAATACAACATGTTGTTTGAACAAAAAGAATAATTTTCTGCTATCAAGTTATAGATAAATTGCCTATTTGCTTTGGTAGATACCCTTATTCAATAGTTCTCTGTATTAATGAAATCTTGTCTAAATGCTATCTTTATTATTATTCAAAATATTGACAGTCTTATTTTTTCTGGTTGGTTTTGGTATATTTTATTAGATAGTTGGAGAATCAAACAAACTATTGCCTTAAGTGTACAAATAATCTAATAATTCTGAACTCCCCATAATGAAAATGACAAAGGATGCTTATCCCAGAGCTTAAAGGGACTTTAGAGGATATACAAACTAAACACCTTATTTTAATTATAAGGAAACTGAGGTTTAGAGAGATTGTGTGTATGTATATGTCTTACAGATAATAAGTAGTTAATACAGAATTTGAACCAAGATCCTCTGACAAGAAATTCAATTTTCTTCCTTATTTATTATTCAGTCATTTTTTAGTGGTGTCTGACTTTTTGACAGCTCCATTTTTGGGGTTTTCTTGACAAATATATTAGAATGTTTTGCTGGTTTTTTCCTCTAGTTCATTTTACACATGAGAATAGTGAGACAAACATGGTTAAGTGACTTTCCCAGGGTCACACAGCTAGTGTCTATGGTTGGATTTGAACTCAGAAACTTCCTGATTCTTAGCCCAGTGCTCTATTGTGCCTTGTAAGAATTTCCTCCCTCTCTATTGTATCCAATCATTAGGAAAAGTTTCTTGTATTTTTGGGCATAATGAGAAGCAAGGAAAAACTTATTCAGCTATCATAACCTATAATGAGAAGAAAAAAAATGGATGAAAAATAATATATTCAAGCTTCTAAATTTATCCTTCTCCAATGAGAAAAAGCAATGAATTTCATCCATATATTCAAATCAGTATGAAAACAGGATGGCTTTTCATTTTATAAATTTATGTGTGTGTATAAATATATATATGTATATATATTAATGCACACACACATATATATAAAATTTGTCAGATATTACCAATCAAGATCAAGTTTATCATTTTATAAATTATTTGAATAGTTTATTTCTATAGGTTTTCTTTAATGATCTATATAATAAAGTTGTCTAAAGTCAATTATCTTTTTAACTCTATAAATTTTAAAATAATGAATTCCTTGCATTTTGTTATTAGAAAAATTATTCATATTTATTTTCATTTTTTCCCTTTAATTTTGCTCTTCCCTACTTTTTCTATGGAGAAATTAAACTTATCTTAAGCATTGTGTCTCTTCATTAGTTTTTATTTCTAATAATGTATCATTATATTGTATAGTGCTATTAATTGGGGTCTCTTTTGTACCTTACATAGTTTTGAGATTTCCTTTTCATTTAAGTAATGTGAATTTTTGTTTTTTGTTCTGTTCTGTTTTGTTTTTTGTCATGGAGAATGGTGTTGTGTTGGCTTTGTTAATAATGTATCTTTGTAGGGATGATTATAGCTTTTGAATATTTGATTCAATTTTCTTTCTTTCTTTTTTTTTTTTTCTAAATAGATAATGTTTGTTCCTGACTTTATCTTTCAGAAACAAATTTCTCTAAAAGTCCTTGGAAAGCTGGAAGGAAAAATGTGCTTGAATTTTGAGTCATCATGGTTACAATATTTGTTGTGAATAATAACTTATTGCTCAAATCTACATCTGTAACTTATCTTTCTTTCTTTTTCCCTCCAAGCCCTGTATATCCAATTATGTACAGGATATTTCCACTTAGATGGCCCAATAATGCATGAAATTTCGCATGTCCCAAATTAAGCTCATATTCTATTCCCTTAGTGATAATTCCCAAAATACTCAACTGCATACTTACTATTGCCAGCACCTATGTTGTATAAACTGAGTACCTAACACAGTTTTGGGACGTCAGTAAATATTTGAAAATTTTAATTGAATTACTCTGGTCCTAGAGGACATCATCTATGATGATGTCATCTAATTTTCACCTTCACAAACTAATCAATTATTACATTTTAGCTATTATGCTCTTTGAAATATTACACATTCAACTTTTTTTTTCTATTTTTCCACATTCCTGCTCTATGTGCTCTTCCCCCTATAATCTAGGAACTCATTAGTTTAGGTTTAGGCTTACTACTACTTTCTATCCTCTGGTCATTTTTCTAAGCCATTTCATATGTTGTTACCAAAGTAGTTCTACAGTTTATTCATTTCCCTGCTCAGGGTAATGAAGGATAAAATGCTAAAAAGGAGTCAGAAAAACCTAAATTCAAATCTAGGCTCAGACAATTCCTAGCTATGAGATTTTGAACAAATTATTTAAATTCAATCTACCTCTAGTTTTCTCCTTTGTAAAATGGAGATAATAATAACTACCTCAAAGGATTATTGTGAAGATTAAATGAAAATGCATGTATATAAACTGGCAAACGTGAAAGTGCTTTATCAATGCTAAATATTATTACTACTATTATTATTAACTGTCTACCATTAAGGGCACTTCTTCTATACCTATCCTACATCACTGATTACTATTCTTTAATAATAGTTTTCTTTCAATTTAATTAAACATTCACTTAGTATCAACTGTATTTTATACTTTTTTACATAGTATCTTGGAATACAAAAGTCTGCAATCTAATAATCTGATAAGAAACAAAGTAATTGTCAAATTGAGAACCATGAAAGAATGGGAAGGAAAAGAGCCTGTTTCTGACTCTGAGTTATTTAACATATAATCAATGCAATGA
Organism: Myrmecobius fasciatus; assembly: GCA_023553655.1. NCBI lineage: Eukaryota > Metazoa > Chordata > Mammalia > Dasyuromorphia > Myrmecobiidae > Myrmecobius > Myrmecobius fasciatus. Next base: position 7,643 of record JAJPUD010007222.1, read on the forward strand.
ATAATAGTAAAGATGGTGAATTCATTGAATTTGCTGTGAGAGGGACATTGGAATAGCTGTCAGATTGGAAGACAAAACCAGGATTCAAAATATGACAGCAGTGGTTCTAATAGTTTTTGGTCTCAGGATCCCTTAAAAATTTAAAATTATGTAAGAGTACCTCCCAGAGAGGTTTTGTTTATGTGGGTTATATTAATATTAACATATTAAAATTATTGTCTATATTGTTATGAAAATAATATTGACATCAAAGACTCTCTGAAAATATCTTGGGGATCTCTCTGATTCCCTATGCCATGTTTTGAGAACTGCTACGCTAGAATATTCATTCATTAGGCTAATATAATCCAAAAAGATGAAATTCCATTTTGCCAATTTTGTTTTCCAGTGAGTTGGTGTCTTTTTTCCATTTCACGAATTTTGTTTTTTGGTCAATTGGTGTCTTTTTCATATCTCTTTTGCAGGACATTATATCCTTCTTGCACTGATCTCAATTAATTTCCCCATTTTTCTTCTAACTCTCTTTTGAGATTCTTTATGCAATCTTCCAGGAAAGCCTTGTGAAATGGGGACCAGCTCATGTCTCCCTGTGTGGTTTCCTCTGGCATTGCTTTCCCTTTAGGAACCTCAAGATCTGAGGTCTGACCTTCTTTCCATAAAAGCTGTCTATGGTGAGAGCTCTCTTCTGTTTCTTACTCATTTTTTAGAGCTTGAGGTCTGATTAAAGCAGGGGACCCACAGCCATTTCAATTTGCCCTCTGGAGCTCTTCCAAGGTAATTTTTGATGGAAATGTGTTGTACTTCAAGTGTTTGAGGAAGCTTTCAGTCCAGAATCAGTTCAGAGGCTTAACCTGTTCTTGGTTTGAGGGACAATCAGAAGAGCTAACAGAGTTGTGTCTGCACTCTGCCATCTTGGCTCCACCCCCCAAAAAGATGAAATTCATTAGGGATAAATCTACTTGGGTACAAAACAAATCAGCTGCAAAGTAGAAAATGTATGAGATATAGAATATATTCTGAAGATTATCTAGAGGTTTTAATGAGTGGTAAACCTCAATATCATAAAACATTGTGATATGGCTATCAAAAAGGCTAATGAGGGGGCGGAGCCAAGATGACGGAGTGAAAAGGTGACTTTCTGCCTCTCCTCCGATCTTCTCTCAAATCAACAATAAAATAAGCCTCTGAACTGATCTTCAAGTCAACGAACTCAGAAATATTTGGGCACGGCTCTCTGGATGACTTCATATCAGGTTACTCGGACTCAGACAGAGAGATAAATAGACGACCCCTGTGAAGGCCGGAAGTGAGGGTGGGACTCAGCTCAGCTCATCCTGGCAGAAATTCCAAACTCCAAATTCCAAACACCTGGAGTTTATCTGAGGCACTCAGGACACTCTGCCCTGATTGGGGGCAGGTGTTCTGGCAGACTTGCCTTGTTTAAGGAGTAATTCGGACTTAGTCCTAGCCCCCACTGGCCCAGCACCTTAAGTCAACTCACCGAAGTGCCCCAGGGCAAAGCTTTTTCAGCCACCGTTTTTTTTTTCCCTACCTTAAAGAGATATCCACGCTGTCTAAAAAAAAAAAAAAATGATGAAGAAGCAAAAGAGAGCTCTCACCATAGACAGCTTTTATCAAGGCAAAGAAATGACCCCAGATCCAGAGGTTCCTTTAGACAAAACTCAAAAAAAACCCAGCAAGGATCATCATTGGTCCCCTTTTCAAAAGGCCTTTCTGGAAGATTGCATAAAGAACCTCAAAAGAGAGCTGGAGGATAAATGGGAAAATAAACTGAAATCAGTGCAAGAAGGATACAGTATCTTGCAAGAAGGATATGATGCCCTGCAAAAGAGATATGAAAAAGACACCAATTTATTAAAAAATAAAATTAGTGAAGTGGAAAAAGAGTGCAATGAACAAATTGGCCAGTTACAAAAGGAGCTTAAAAAGGTAACTGAAGAAAACAACACTTTAAAAATAAGAATTGAACAAATGCAAGTGAATGACTCACTAAGACTTGAAGAATCAGTCAAACAAAAACAAAAAAATGAAAAAATAGAAGAAAATATGAAATATCTCCTAGGAAAAACAACTGACTTGCAAAATAGATCTAGGAGAGACAATCTAAGGATTATTGGACTTCCTGAAAGCCATGATGAAAAAAAGAATCTAAACACTATCTTCCAGGAAATCCTGAAAGAAAACTGCCCTGAGATTGTAGAATCAAAGGGCAAAATCACCATTGAAAGAATTCACCGATCACCTCCTGAAAGAGACCCCAAAATTAAGACCCCAAGGAATATCGTGGCTAAATTTCAGGACTATAGCACCAAGGAACAGATTCTACTAGCAGCTAGAAAGAAACAATTCAAATACCGAGGATCAATAATTAGAATCACACAGGATCTGTCAGCTTCCACACTGAAGGATCGAAGGGCTTGGAACCAGATATTCTGAAGGGCAAAGGAACTTGGATTACAGCCAAGAATAACCTATCCAGCTAGAATGAGCATTATCCTCCAGGGAAGAAGACGGTAATTCAATGATATAGGTGAATTTCACCTATTTCTAATGAAAAGACCGGAGCTGAACAAAAAATTCGACACCCAAACACAGAACTCAAGACATGCATAAAAAGGTAAAAAGGAAAGGACTCTTGAGAACTTTATTTTTACTAGGGGGATACTCAAAGTTTGGGGGTATAATTAACTAGATATTACTTTGATAATATGAAAAAGAGAACTAGAGGGGAAAAGGTTGTCATACTGGGGAAAAGAGGGAAAAAGTGGTAAAATAAGATCTAAAAAAAAAAAGGAGGTAAAAACAAGGTAAAATCACTTGAAGAGGCAAAGAAAACCTAATATAATTGAGAGAAAGAGGGGAGGGAGATGAGCACTGTGTAAATCTTACTCTCATCAGGTTGGGCTCTAAAAGTGTATATCAGACATTTGATTTCACATAGAAACTTGTCTGTTGCTAGAGGGAAGTGGGAGGAAAAGGAGGAAAAGTAAGGGACAAACTAATAGAAGGGAAAATAGAAGAATCAGGGGAAAGGAGTAAAAACAGGGGGAAGGGATCTAAAGGGTTCAGTATTGTTTGGGGGAGGGTGTCATCAAAAGCAAACTACTGAGGAGGGGGGAAGGGAGAAAGGGGAAAGGAAATAGGAAATCATAACTTGGGTAAATAAGATGTCAGGAAATAAAGAATTAGTTATTCTAACTGTGAATGTGAATGGGATGAACTCTCCCATAAAGTGGAAGCGGATATCAGACTGGATTAAAAATCAGAATCCCACAATATGTTGTCTACAAGAAACACATCTAAAATATAGTGACACATATAGGATGAAGGTAAACGGCTGGAGCAGAAAATATTATGCTTCAGGTGAACAAAAAAAAGCAGGGGTAGCAATCCTTATCTCAGATCAAGTAAAAGCCAAGATAGATCTAATCAAAAGAGATAAGGAAGGAAACTATATCTTATTAAAGGGTACCATACACAATGTAGCAAAGCTATACTAAATATATATGCACCAAGTGCAATAGCACACAAATTCCTAGGGGAGAAATTAAGAGAGAAGCAAGAAGAAATAGACAGCCAAACGATACTAGTGGGGGATCTCAACCTTGCTCTCTGAGATTTAGATAAATCGAACTACAAAATAAACAAGAAAGAAACTAGGGAGATAAACCAATTGTTAGAAAAGTTAGGTATGATAGATCTATGGAGAAAGTTGAATGGAGACAGTAGAGAGTTTACTTTTTTATCAGCAGTCCATGGAACCTATACAAAAATTGACCATGTATTAGGGCATAAAAACCTTAAAATCAAATGCAGAAAGGCAGAAATAGTAAATGCATCCTTTTCAGATCATGATGCAATAAAAATCACATGCAATATAAGGCCAGGAGAAAATAAACCAAAAGTTAATTGGAAATTAAATAATCTAATCCTGAAGAATGAATGGGTGAAAGAGCAAATCATAGACACAATCAATAATTTCATCCAGGAGAATGACAATAAGGAGACAACATACCAAAATTTGTGGGATACGGCCAAAGCGGTTATAAGGGGCAATTTTATATCTCTAGATGCTTACTTGCATAAAATAGAGAAACAAAAGATCAATAAATTGGGCTTATTATTAAAAAAAAACTAGAAAAAGAACAAATTAAAA
>JAJPUD010007222.1:16819-83777 GCA_023553655.1 Myrmecobius fasciatus
CAGATGATAGGATAAAATATTTGGGAATCTATCTGCCAAGGAAAAGTCAGAAACTATACGAACTAAATTACAAAACACTTTCCACACAAATAAAATCAGACCTAATCAATTGGAAAAATATTAAGTGCTCATGGGTAGGCAGAGCGAACATAATAAAAATGACAATACTACCCAAACTAATCTACTTATTTAGTGCCATACCAATCAAAGTCCCAAGAAATTATTTTACAGATCTAGAAAAAATAGTTGCAAAGTTCATTTGGAACAACAAAAGCTCAAGGATTTCAAGGGGATTAATGAAAAAAAAGGCAGATGAAGGTGGCCTTGCTGTACCAGATCTAAAACTATATTATAAAGCAGCGGTCATCAAAACCGTTTGGTACTGGATAAGAAATAGAGCAGTGGATCAGTGGCACAGGATAGGTTATCAGGACAACCTAGGCATTAACCTTAACAATCTAGTGTTCGATAAACCCAAAGACCACAGCTTTTGGGATAAATACTCTCTATTTGGCAAAAACTGCTGGGAAAATTGGAAACTAGTGTGGAAAAAATTAGGGCTTGACCCATACCTAACACCACATACCAAGATAAGATCTAAATGGATTCATGATCTAGATATAAAGAGGGACTTTGTAAGCAAGTTAGAGGAACGTAATATAGTTTATCTCTCAGAGCTGTGGAGATGGAACAATTTTATGTCCAAAGAAGACTTGGAACTCCTAATTGAACACCAGATGGATAAATTTGACTAAATTAAGTTAAAAAGTTTCTGTACAAACAAAACAAATGCAGACAAGATTAGGAGGGAAGCAGCAAATTGGGAAATCATCTTTACATTTAATGGTTCTGATAAACGCCTCATTTCTAAAATATATAGAGAATTGTCTCATATATATAAGAATTCAAGCCACTCTTCAATAGAGAAGTGGTCAAGGGATATGAACAGACAATTTTCAGATGATGAAATTAAAACCATCTCTAGTCATATGAAAACTTGCTCCAAACCACTATTGATCAGAGAAATGCAAATTAAGACAACTCTGAGGTACCACTACACACCTGTCAGATTGACTAAAATGACAGGAGAAGATAACGATGAATGTTGGAGGGGATGTGGGAGGGCTGGGACACTAATACATTGTTGGTGGAACTGTGAACGGATCCAACCATTCTGGAGAGCAATTTGGAGCTATGCTCAAAAAGTTGTCAAACTGTGCATACCCTTTGACCCAGCAGTGTTTCTACTGGGCCTATATCCCAAAGAGATCTTAGAGGAGGGAAAGGGACCCACATGTGCAAGAATGTTTGTGGCAGCCCTTTTTTGTAATGGCTAGAAACTGGAAACTGAAGGGATGCCCATCAATTGGAGAGTCGCTGAATAATTATGGTATATGAATGTTATGGAATATTATTGCTCTGTAAGAAACGACCAGGAGGACGATTTCAGAGAGGCCTGGAGGGACTTGCATGAAGTGATGCTGAGTGAAATGAGCAGAACCAGGAGATCATCATGCACAGCAACAACAGTATTACATGATGATCAATTCTGATGGACATGGCTCTCTGCAATAAAGAATTGTCTCAAACCAGTTCCAGTTGTTCACTGAAGAAAACCATATACACCCAGAGAGAGGGAAATGAAATATGGACCACAACATAACATTTTCATGATCTCTATTGACATTTGCTTGCATTGTGTTGCCTTTCTCTGATTCTTTTTTTTTTTCTTGTAGATAGGACTTTTCTTGCATAACTTCTCAAGCATTTCAACATTATTAACATGTAGTGGACTTCCTGCCATCTAGGGGAGGGGAGGGGACTGGGGGTAAAATTTGTATTGGAAAGCTTTGTAAAGATCAATGTTGGGGAACTACCCATACATATGTCATACAAATAAAAAGCTTAAAAAAATAAAAATTAAAAAAAATTTTTAAAAAAGGTAGTGAAATATAGGACTACATTAATGGAAGGATAGCTTCCAAAAATACAATGGTGAAAGTCCTTCTGTACCTTGCCTTCATGAGATTTCACCTGGAGTATTTTGTTCAATTCTGGCCACTGATGATGTCCTTTTGGAGTTTTTTTCTAAAAAAGGGTAACTGAAATGGTGAATGTTAAGCCTGTATAAGAGAAAATTTAGGGTACTACAGATGTTTTCAAATATATCAAGACCCATTGCATGGAGAACAGATTACACTTATTCTGTTTGCCCTTGAAAGGAAAAAAATCAAGGTCAATGGGTATAATTAACAAAGAGGCAAATTGAACTTGATATCAGAAATAAAAAAATCCTTAAAAATAAAGCCTGTCCAGACATGGAAAGAGCTGCTCTGAAAAAAAAGAAAGGTAAGTTCCCCCTTTACAGACAGAAGCTTGATATCCACTAGTTAATAATGTTTAGCCACTGTAGTGACTGCTCGTGATATTTTCTTCTCTCTTCAGGCCCCTTAGAGAATCCCTTTTTCCATTTTTTCAGCTTCATACTTCACTGCAAAAAAAAAAAAGAGGATATTTACTAAGAGCTTCCTCTTCTTCTTTACTTTTCCTCTCATATCATACTGATTTTTTCACCTTGATTTTATTTTACCTGAAAAGGTGGCCATTCTTTTAACCAAGGAGATGTACTTTTAATCCCACCCCCTCCCACCTTCTCCAGTAGATCTTTCTATTATTCCTCTCTTTCTCTTTAACCTTTAACTTTTCTTAATCTATTGGCTTCCACTATATGGCCTACAAGGACACCCATGTTTCCCTTTTTTTTATTTATTTTTTTTTAAAGCCTCCATTTCATTCACCCATGCCTGGTAGCTAATATTTTATCTCTCCTTCCCTTTTTTATTAAACTCATTGAGAAATCCATCTACACCCACTCCTTTCACCTCTTCTTTTATTTACTTCTAAACCTCGTGTAGTCCTATCTAATTTCATTGTGTAACTGAAACTGCAATCCTAATACATCTTGACCTCACTGTAGTCTTTTACATTGTTGATCATTCTCTGTTTCTGGATGTTCTCTTTTCTCTAAATTTTAGTGACATCACTCCCTCTGTTAATTATCCTTATATTCACTGAACCTCTCATTTTTAATCTCCTTTGCTGGTTCTTCATTCAGCACATATCCATTAACCATTACTTCTGTATTGGAATTTTGGAGCTCCAGAATCTCCTAATTTTGTATGATGACATTAACTCTATCTCCTCAGGAATTCTTCAGTTTTTGGTCCCCTATCTCCCTCTGATTGGAGAGGTTAATGGATGGGATACTGATTTTAGAATTTACCTCATTATTTCCCACTTCACTGTTCTCCTGGACTTCATGATCTGTAGAAATTCACCATTTGTAAGATGACATCAACTTTGAAATCCATACCTCCTAAGTACCTTGGCCCCCGGGCTTTCTCTCTTCCTCAGTTTGAAGAGGGTAGAAGATGTATATTGGATCTTCCAAAATCTCCACCATTTAAGGAGAATGTCTTGAGACTGCCAATTATCATTTACCACCCTGACTGCAAGGCTCATCATGGGCCTGGACCAGGTATCCACTTCCTTTTAAGCATCTTTTATATATTATCTTCCCCAACTAGATAGTGAGCTGCTTGAGGGCAGGGATTATTTTATGTCTTTTTTTTTTTTTATCTCAAGCACTTAGTAAAATTCCTGAAACATAATAGGCAATTAATACATGTCTATTGATTTTAAATCATAAGTTTCTTCCAAAGCTCTGTCCTGAACTGTCTTTTCTCCTTCTACACCATCTCACTTGATGATTTCATTTATTATCTTTCTGTAGATGATTTCTAGATCTACAAAACTTGTTCTAATTTCTTTCCTGAATTCCTTTCCCATATCAGCCACTAATTTTTGGACAGCACAGTATGGATATTCCACAAGTATTGTGTCTGCACTGGCTCTCTGAAGGATCTCGGTACCAGTCCAAAGAAGTGGAGTGAAGAGGCAGGACTCACGTGGATGGTCAAACATGGAGTCCATTTATTCCAAATTCTCTAAGCCTTATAGACCCTAATACCCTTATATAACCAAAGCAACACTGCATACGCACTAACTATATATATCACATGTGAGACCACATAAACAACTTGCTATTATATGTAGATGACTCTTTAACGCTTGGTATCACTGTGCTTTAATTACAATACAGGTTGTCACCAACTCCTGACTTCTCAGGAAGGCCGATAGCCCTTAGGGGAGATGGGGAGCCAAACCAGATATTGTCAGCAGGTTCCCTCTGGGTTGAAGAGTCTTATACCTCACCCACAGTTCCCCCACTATCTGTGGTCCTCTACACACAAGCACATCAAATTCAGTATGTCCTAAACAAAACTGGTTTACTTTATCCCTTGATTGTCCCTCTTCCCGACTATATTATTATCAAAGTCCCTTCAATTCTCTTAGTCACCAAGGTTCACAATATAGGTATCTCCTCAACTCCACACTTATGCAATATACTTATGTATATGTGTATATGTTTGTGTACATCTATCAATAAGCCTTAGTGTGTGTGTGTGTGTGTGTGTGTGTGTGTGTGTGTGTATTCTATTGTCTCCTTTCATCTTGAAATGTTGTAATTGTTCTTCAGAAGCTTCCATAAACACTATTGGGAGGAGGATAACTAAGATTTCAATCTTTAATTTCTGTTTAAATCCCCACTTTTATTTTTTCGTCTTATGAAAATATACTTTAAAGGAAGGGTTATCTTACCTCTGAAGGCAGTTCCAAAATTGTATTTCTTTGTGGAAATACAAGCTTCCTCAACACACCAAATCCCATGGGTAGATACCATAAACACAAACAGAATAAGTTTATTTGTTGTCTGATTCAAACAAATGTGCCAATGTAACAATGCCCTGATATGCTGTTATTCCGAAGCATCTATCTTTATCATCAGTCTTACTTTAGTGTCTTCTCATTGTTAAATCAAAAGAGAAGGTAATTAATTAATTTTAAGCTTGAATCCTAAAACAATCCAGTGACCTTGAGATTAAGGTATCAAATGGCCGCTATTCTTTAGTTTAGTTTTTTGACCAAAGCTCTATGCCTGCTTATAGAGTGCTATAACCACATTATGTGGTTTCATTCACATAAAACTTTCACCTGACATTCAATCCTATATAGTCCTGGCTGCTCTAAAAAAACATTTTATCTTACATCTTGTAAGATGAACACTGAAATTTTACTACTAGACTCCAAACAATTGAGCATTTAAACTTTTGAAAGAGAACCAATTTTTATTTTTTGAATAGTATTTTATTTTTCCAAGTATATGCCAAGATAGTTTTCAGCATTCACCTTTGCAAAAACTTAGCTTCCAAATTTTTCTCCTTTTCTCCTCCTCCTTCCTCTACTTCAAGACAGCAAGTAACCTATTATAGGTTAAGCATGTGCAGTTCTTTTAAACATGTTTCCCTGTTCCATGCTGCACAAGAAAAATTACATCAAAGAGGGAAAAAAAACATGAGAAATTTTTTTAAAACCCTCTAACAAATAATAAAAGGTAAAAATACTATTCCTTGATCCGCATTCAATCTCCATAGTTCTTTCTCTGGATACTGATGACTTTTCATTCCAGCTCTATTGGAACTGCCTTGAATCACCTCATTGTTGAAAAGAGCCAAATACATTATATTTGATCATCACATAAGCTTGTTAATACTATGTACAATGTTCTTTTGTTTCTGCTCACTTCATTTAGCATCATTTCATGTAAGTCTTTCCAGGATTTTCTGCAATCAGCCTTTTCATCATTTCTTATAGAACAATAATATTCCATTACATACATATTCTATAATTTATTTAGTCATTCCCCAATTGATGGGCATCCCATTCAAGTTCCAATTCCTCACCACTACAGAAATGCTGCTACAAACATTTTTGCACATGTGGGGCCTTTTCTCAAGACAGCCAATTTTTCAATTAATCCTGACTTTAGGGGATTGTAGCTAAATAAGATATTAGAGCCACTGTTTAAAAATGTCTATTGTCAGATAGATATATGAGTTGGAATGGATATGCTGAATCTGTATGTACAGCTTCCAGGTCATATATTTTGAAAGACTACAAGCATAGGGGCATTGGTCTAATGCTTATTTAATAAATCCATATATTGAGATTTCTCCAAAGTTGGCCCAGTTATAATATTTGATTGATTTATCTGAACTTCTTAAACAACTAGTTACATCAATTGGGGTGGAAGGAGGAATTCAAAGCAAGTCACTTTAACAACATGGAATTATTCCCCCTCAAAAAAAAAAAAAATCTGATTTGTTTCAATGGAAAGACCTGAATTTGAATCTCACTTCTACTACTTTCTGCCTGTATGACTTTGAACAAATTACTTCATATTTTTGGACCTTAGCTACTTCATCTATAAAATGAAAAAATTCCATAAGAAGACTTCAAAAAACCCTTCTGTCTCTATTTTCCCATGGCACATAGTAGACACTTAACAAATGTTTATTGACTAACAGACTATGAATTTTTCACCTTTCAACCAATTGAGGCTATAAGCAAAACTGTTGGTAGCAATATAATTTCACCTGGGGAACACTTGCTAATATTGGTGTATATTATTAAGTAGTATATGTTCTAGGGGTAGGGAGAAAATTCATTTCACTTCTTGAAGGGGCTAGGATTGAAGACTTCAGACATCCTGAGGTTTATTACTTGTAACTTGTAAGGAGAAGAAGTGAAATATGTTTTTTGGGGAAAGATGCAATTCCAGGAGATGCTTTCATCAAACTCTAAATTTCTTATCTTGAGGCAAAACCCCGACTACCTCACCCTAGTCATGGCTCATACTTATAAAAATCACAAATGTATTTCTGTCTTAGTACAACAGTTGTTACAAAAATTTCAAGAACATTTTGTCTTGACTAGTAATAAAATAAGTACTGAATTGAAAGTCAAGGACATCTTGGTTCATATCTCATATCAGACATGAGCTAACTCTAATGTTCTATGTGACCTTGGAAAAGAAACTTAAATTCTGACAATCTCAATCTCTTGATTTCTAAAATGGAGATAACAATAATACCTATCACACAGTCTCTATGGGGATAGAATGAGATGAGAGAAAGTGCTTTGGAAAACCTAAAATACTATATAAATGTGAGCGATCATTATTTTGTATAATGCTTTGTTTGGTTATTTTTAAATATGTATATATAATAATAATAATCTGACTGCAGAGATGTTCAAGGAAAGTCTGATCTAGTAAAACAAGGACACTAAAACCAATTATTTGTCATTCAAAGACCTCCACAATTTAGTATTACTCTACCTTTCCAGTCTAAATGTACACTGTTCCCTTTCATGCATACCATATAGCAGAAAAATTGTACTATTCATTCTTCTTTCTTCATCTTTGATGCTGTCCTTCCTCCATGTGATTCTTAGTGTGTGTGCTATTCCTGTTCCTCTATCCCAGTTCTAATTATGAACTTGTATACATTCTTCAAAACTTAGGCAAAATGTTATTTCCTGAGCTTTCCATGATATCCCATTTAGATAATATCTTTTCTTTCCCAGAACTTTTTAAAGAACTGTGAACTTTTCTTCACAACTGTACTCACCAAGTTGCATGTATTCAACACATTACTATGTACTTAACAATATCTTATATTTATATACTATTTTAATATTTATAAAATGCATTCCTCAAAATAGTGTCATAAGCTAAATGGTACATAAAGATTATCTACATTTTACCAGTGAGGAAATTGAGGCTAGGTAGAGTTGGATCTGTGATTTGAATTCATATCCCTTGATTCTTAATACACTGCTTTTTCTAGTATGTTAATTTTCCCCCATTGCATTCTTTTAAAACCACTACAGACAATCCCTAGATCTTAACTTATCTTTGCCTTCAAACCAACATAGTATGGCTCTCATCAATTAATGTTTATTTAATTAAACTACATTATTGAATTATTTTAACATCTTAAATCTATTTTACTCTAGTAGCATTCCTAACTCTAAGTGCTCTTGCTTTGAAAAGTTTCAGGATTTTTAGTACCAAAAGAAAGGATCAAAAAAAAAAAAAAAAGAAAAGAGTAGAAAGACTGAATAATTCAGCAGAGACAATCTGAAAATCCTGGAAACTAAAGAAAGTTTCAAAAATTCAATGTGACTTTCTCCAGAAAATTAAATCATCAAACTTCCTAGGAACAGGAGATAGATGGGGCCTTGAGAATATGCCTTCCTTTACTCTGGGGGTCAAGTTCAGAAATTAGGAATGGCAAATATTTTATTCTGAAACAAATTGTTACACTAATATTCCCATTTCTTTAGTTTATTTGAATCTAGTAAGCAAAATTACTCCATAGATAACAGTATGAACATTTTAAATATAGATTGACCTCCTATTTCCTTCCTTTCTCTTAAACATTACATGTTTATAATCTATCACATTCAATAGTCAAGGGAGTATTTACCACCAGGAAACACATACAGAAGGTCACAAAGATAGGCCATCAAGGCTTTAAGTTCCCATCCTCCATCATGGGAGGGATCTGCTTTTGTTTGGTTAAGAGTGCTTGTTTATAATTTCCATGAATCATGTTGAAAAACGCAATCTTCTAGACTTAAATAGAAAGTCTGTGTCAGGAAATGCAAACTGATGGATGGTTCAATGATATGGGAGAAACCCAACTATCACCTTAGAAACAAAGATATGAACAAAATGGTAATAATTGTTTTCCTATGAGTCCCATTTCCCTCCTAACCAGCAGAATTACTTTAGAGATAATAGTATATAAATTACAAATACAGACAAACCCTTGGTTTCTTTCCTTTTTCTAAATCATTGTATGTTTGCAATATCTTATTCAATGGTGGAGGGAGTTTTAACTGATGGAAAGTCAAACTTGCAATAAAGTCTAACGTTCCTTTCTAACTTTGTGGGAGAGATATGTCTTTGTTTCTCCCCTAATTATCAATTCCCATACATCATTTGAAAAATATATAATTCTCCACTTGTGATGAAAAACTTTGAGTTTATAACACATCAAAAAGAGAATTTTTGATGCTTCTATTGGTATTAACCTACTCATAGCCTTAGTTACAAAGGTGGGAGCAAAGCTATAACTGGAGCTGGAGAAAGTACCATAGATAAAGCATGGGATTTAGAGATCCCTTGGAGAAAAGTCCTGCTCACTCCACCTTAGTGAGTAGTGTGAGTGTGGGTATTCAATTAGAATTACTGTTGTTATCATGAACCATCCTTGACATTGGGGCCAGCCAATCCAAAGAGGGAAGATGATATTTACCATGTGCATACTGTTGCTTGTTATTAGTGAAGAGACTTCCAGGAAGTTTGGAGCTTTAAAACAGTAGTCATAAATACATAGAAAATGTCTGTTGAGGTGAACGGTGAACAAGACTATAATGTTTGGTAACATAAATAAGTTCCATTTATCTTTGGAATTTCTAGGTCAAGATAGGCTCCCTTAGAAGAATGCAGGACTGTTAACATACAGTTAAGTCTCCAGGCTAAAACTGTGTGCCTCATTCAAATCTTGTTTAGTTCAAATCCCAGGGGAAACCCTCACTCATACAGGCATATTGCTGTTTACTTCTGGAATTTGGGCTTATGCTATAGTCTCTAGTCTGTTTCTTTCAAAGTTCCTATTAGTAAGAAAATGGAAATAAACTTTAGGTTTTCTGGTGCTTATGGTCAGGAGTTACACAAACTCCCAAAATGATTACCTGGTGAAAAAAGAGATCTCTTCTTAATGGAAAGTTTAAAAAAACACCTTTCAGTACCCTCATTCTAAATAATAATGGTCATTTCCCACGCTTTCACAGTTGCTCATTCAGATACACAGACTTATATTGTCTTGTTAAAGCCAGCATATTGTAAACAACTGGTGAATCAGTCCTTATGATCTGGCTTGGAAATGGTTCTGTCTTTATCTTCTTAGTAAATTATCTTGCATATCATTAGCTTTTTAATGAATTTGCTATAGGCTTTTGGTCAGAGTTGATTTAATTTCTCACTTGACCAGCTCTCATTCAGCATCTCTAAAAAAAAATAAATAAATAATAAAATAATAATTAAAAAAAAATAGTTCTAAACAGATCAGGCCAAATGACAGAAATCTGTGATCTGAAGAATTAGTTGTTTCCTCCTCCCTTGACCAGCTCTAATTGCGCTATACACCTAATCAGATCCACCTAAAGATGTAAATGATAGGTCCATTGATTTTCAAGTCTTAAAAGTCTCTCTGGTTTGGGGCATAGCACATCTCAATAAAGCTATATTTTTAATACCTGCTGTTTCCTCATGTTTTCTTTTCTAAATTTTCCTTCTTTTTAAAACAATAAAAAATACATAGATGAAATTGATGCTTGTCAGTCATTCTATAAATCAGTCACTAAGCGTTTATTAGTCACCTGGCAGTGTGCTAAGACCTGGGGATTCAAAGAGAGGTAAAAACATGGTCCCCATCCTCAAGGAACTCACCTAAAGGGGAGTCAGCATGTAAATATTTAAATACATTTCAAAATATACTTTTGATGCTTTACTTCTTACATTAAAAAAAAAAAAAGCCAAAACTATTTCTGTAGGGGTTTTTTTGGAGGAAAAAAAGGCCCTACATTATCCAGATTTTCCCATTGTGATGAAAGAATTTGAGTGTAAGTAAAAATTATCATTAGTAATTGCAGTGCCAGAATGAGTTGTGGCCTTCAGGCACTTGAACAGAAGGGCTAATGAATGTTGTCTCTCACCAAATGGCACAATGGGGCAGCTTTTACACTGCAAACAAAAACTATACAACTTATCACCATTGATTGAGCCTCAATAGCAGTTGAATTGTGGGTGGTACTCAGTTCTGCTGGCTAGATAGGTTACCTCATCTCACTGCCATGATGATTTTAGAAACTAAAGCTATTTTCATAGGTAGAAAACAACTAAACTTAGTTGTAGGCAAATGAAACCCAAATGTCTTAGGAAAATATATATACACTTAGGATCATATATATTTATTCATACTATATGTTCTAAATTTAAAGTTTATCATTTTTATTTTATTTGCATGGAACCATTGTAAAATTTGATTCGGCTTGATACATTTTTAGGTAAAGTACTTTGCAAAGAAACCTTCAAACCTTTTGCAAACCTTACAAATGAGAAAACTGACTTTCAGAGAAGTGAAATTATTTGTCAGAATCATATAGTCTGTAAGTTTTTGAGACTGCACTTGAATCAGAGTCTTTCTTAATATAGTGGTCTGTCTATACACAATGATACTGATAGTCAAAATTGTTATATGAAATCTGCATAAATGTCAGTTTCTTTTTTAATTTTTTTATTTATTTCATTAAACATTTCTCAACTACATGTAAATATATTAACATTCATTAAAAAAGATGAATTCCCAATTTAAACGGCAGTTTCATATCTTCTTACATACAGCAAAGTTGAAGAATCTCATAGCAGTTTAAGTCAAAGTTTGTTCTTAAACACGAAAGTTGGTTTTGGAAGTGTTACTAAACCTTGTGAAATTTAACTAGATTAAGTACCAAGCAAAATAATATTTACTGACTGGGCAAAAAATCAATGTGAAATTGTTAAATTTTAGGGAATGTGAAATGGAAGACTCCATTTCCATGAAGCTCTAGTTCTCAAAAAATACAGGAAAACTTTGTCAGGATACTTGCCACAAGTCTTTAGAAGAGAGATTTCAAGATAGTAGTGAGTCATTTTTCTCTGACAGATGTATCCTGTTTAGGAGGAAAGGTAGATGGTATTTACATTTCTATCTATTTCATCTCAGCTCTGTAGGTCAGGAAGAAAAACCCTTTAAAGGAGAGTATTCTCATATGTGATATGGTTTTCACTGGACACATCAGCCAGTTCACTAAAAGTTCATGTACCATTCTAATCATTACTGTTCCTAAAACCTCAGAAAGAGGTTATGGGAAGGAGGCAAATTGCAGGTTTTAAAAGATTCCTAAATTAAAAGGAACATTGCCTTTTGCAGTTTGTGGTTGAAGAACTTTGGCTGATCATGGGCTAAGAGTTTTAGGAAACATGTTGCAAGTTATAACATGTAGTATCTAAAAAGTGTCCATGTAGTTATAGAAGAAACTACATAGAAATCTCAGTGGTGCTATGAAGAAAAAATAGTAATAGTTGAAAATTTTGTATTTTAGAATATATAAAAAAGTTAATCTCTAAAGAGGAAATCATATATTAGTTTAAGGATTTAGATTAGGGAAAATTTTTCTCAGATATAAATATATAATTCCCCCAAAATCCATCATTCAAAAATTATTCTCTCCAAGGTTTATCTGACATATTGGAATTTGCTGATGATTTCATTTTCATGATAAAGAAGAAAGAAAAAGAAAGAAAGAAAGAAAGAAAGAAAGAAAGAAAGAAAGAAAGAAAGAAAGAAAGAAAGAAAGAAAGAAAGAAAGAAAGAAAGAAAGAAAGAAGGAAAGAAAAAAAAAGAAAAAAGAAAAAAGGAAGAAAAAAGAAAAAAGGAAGGAAGGAAGAAAAATAAAAAAGGAAAAAGGAAGGGAGGAAAGAAGGAAGGAAGGAGGAAGGAAGGAAAAAAGAAAGGGGAAAGAAAAAAGAAAACAAAGAAAGAGAGAAAAGTTTTTTTTGCAGAGATACTTCCCCTTCTCTCCTGATTTCATAACCCTTTTACCTTCTCTCACATCTCTTTATATAATTCCAAACTTTTGCCTCTTATGAAGAGGTGACCATTCACATACCCTTTCCTCTTCTCTCTTATCTATCCCAACAGTTAGCTTCTGATTATCATCCTCTCTTTTCCCTTAATATTCAATTTCTTTCAGTTTAATAATTTTTTTCCCTTCTGCCTAACAACATACCCATCTCCTCCATCCTTAAAAAAAAAATCTCAGTAATACCTAGCATAAAAGAAATCTTTCATCTCCGGGTTAAACTTGAAAAATTCTTTCTAGGGTGGAGAGGAGGAGAAAGAAAAAGAAAAAAGTCATTTGTGACTGGGCATGGTAGTTTATGTCTGTAATTCCTGACACTGGGGAAACTATGACTGATGGATTGTCTGTATTCTAGAATTATGAACTTTTGTAGAACTAAAGCCAATCCAGTTTATGCACTGTCTGCCATTATTATATATGGAGTCCCTGGAAATGGAGAGCCACAAAGCTGCTTATAATTGGCTCAGAGCTGATCAAAGCTTCTATCTTGATCAGCAGTGAGACTGGGCTCATAAACAGACAAGCTGTAACCTTTTAGCTAGTATTTTCTTTAAGATTATGCATCTATATTCAGTAATGAAATTGACTTGTAATATTCTTTTTCTGCTTTTGCTCTTTTTGGTTTAGGTATTAGTATCAATTATTTTTCCATAAAAGGAATCTATAGTACCCCTTCTTTAGCTGTTACAGATAATTTATTTAATATTGGAAATAGTTCATCTTTAAATGTCTGATAGAATTCAATTTTGAATCCATCTGGTTTTGATGCTCTTAGGAAGCTAATTTGTCACTTGTTCAATTTCCTTTTCCAAAATATGTCTACTTAGATATTCTATTTCCTCTTCTGTTAATCTAGGAAATTTATATGTTTAAAATATGCTTCCATTTCACTTAAATTGCTAAATTTACTAATATGCAATTGGTGAAAATAATTCCTTATCATGGTTTAATTTTACTTTCACTCTTTCCATTTTTATTAGTAGTAATTTGGTTTTCTCTCTTTTTTTAATCAAATGAATCTATCATTTATTTTATTTTATTTTTTCATAAAATGAATTCAGTTTTATTTATTAATTCAACTTTTTTACCCTCAATTTTTTAATCTCACTTTTCATTGTTAGCATTTCCAATTGTATCTGAGAAATGTAAAGACTTAAGATTTCCTGCCATCTAGAGAAAGGGTGGGGAGTAGGGAGGAAAATTTTGTAACAGAAAGCTTTGTAAGGGTTAATGTTGAAGAATTGCCCATACATATGTTTTGCAAATAAAAAATTTTAATAATAAAAAAAAAGACTTAAGATTTCAAAATAAAAATTCATTATTTGGTAAAAGTTGTTGGAAAATGGAAAGCAGGATGGCAGAACATGGGCATGGACTTCTATTGTACAACATTTAGCAAGATAGGTTCAAAATGGATACATGTTCTAAATATATAGACAGATTTTATAAGAAAATTAGAAGGACATGAAACATTTATCGGACTTATGGACAGGTTAACAATTTATAAATAAACAACTAATAAAGAGCAAAATTAGATATAAAATGGATATTTTCGATTGCATGAAATTAAAAAAAGGCTTTATACAAACAAAACAAATATAACCAAGAGTAGAAGGAAGGAAAAAAATGGGGGAAAATTTTTATAGACAGTTTATCAGATAAAGGTCTTGTATGTAAATATATATAAGGAATTTTGTTATTGAATAAAATTATGTCATTCCCTAGTTGATAAATGGCCAAATGATATGAACAGACAGTTTTGCAAAGAAGAAATCAAAATAATTTACATTAATATAAAAATAATGTAAATCATCATTTACCAGAAGAATACAGATTAAAACAATCATTAACACATCATTTTAATCTACCAGATTAATTAAAATGATAAAAGGGGGAAATGATAAAGGTTGAAGAGGATGTAGAAAAATTGGGACACTAATTTCATTGTTGATGGAATTGTAAAATGATCTAATAATTTTGGAAAGCAATCTGGAATTATGCAAAAAGGATTATTAACTCTGAACCAAGAGTACTACTATTTGGTCTATTTTCAAAGATGTTTAGGGGAAAAAAAGAAAATAAAACATGTATGTTCTAAAATAGCAATGATTGTGATGGAATACTGCTGTGGTATAAGGAATGATGAGCTTAGTGATTTTAGAAAAAAAAAAAACTTGGAAATGCTTGGATAATGGAAAGTGAAATCAAAGTAAAAGAGCATTGTACATAGTTATAGCAACATTTTTTAAAGAATGACTTTAAGTGAATAAGTTATTTTAACAATTATAAAAGCCTAAATTAACTACAAGGGACATATGAATGAAGATACTATTTACATCCAGAGAAAGAACTGATAAGAATATGTACAGAATGATAAAGATTCACACACACACCTTTGTATCTAATGCTAGCCATCTGGAGGTGAATAAGAAGAAAAGTATTTACAAGTTAATTTGATTGTATATTTGAAAGAAACAAGCAAGCCATATATAGTAAATTTACAGTTTCATGTACAATCATTTTTTATTGTACTGTTAGAGAAGTTTTTGTTTTATTCCATAAATTAAAAAGAAAATCAAAAAAGAAAGAGAAAAAAGTTAATGTCCAAGTCAGCATAATAGGGAGATTCAGCCTCTAAAAGAAAAAAGTAAAAATAAAAATCATGCACAGTATTTAAGTATATTTCCACTTTTTGTATTCTTTTCTTATTCCCCTGAAATCGTGTCCAATCTCATTTTTTTTCCAATCTCATTTCTAACTAAAACTATTCTTTCCAAAATTATTAACAATCTTTTAAATGCCAAATATAAAGGCCTCTTCTCCATTTACATACTCCTTGATCCCTCTGAAACATCCTGGCATGGCTAATCAGTTTTTACTTTATACTCTCATTTCTCTAAGTATTTGTGTTATTCTCTCCTGCTCATTCTATCTACTGGGTCATCTCAATCTCCTTTACTGACTCATCATGCCTACTAGTTAGGAATGAATTTGCAAGGCTTCATTAGAAAAAATCTCCACCCCCCCATCCATCTGATAAATACATCAGTCGCCAAGAGATCAATCATCATCTCTATGCTGATGACTCCCAAATCTACACATCTAGTCCCAGTCTTGTGAACTTCAGTTCTGTCTTACATACTTCTCATAAAACATTTTAAACTAGATGTCCCATAGGCATTTCAAATTCAATATGTTTAATACAGAACTCATTATTTCCCCCCCAAAATCTAGGTGAAGTTCCTAATTATTATGAAGGGCATCATACTCCTTCCAGTAAACCAGGTTTACCAGTTTGGTATCCTCATCCTTACTGCACTTATCTAATCAGCTGCCATACCTTTTCATTTTTATCTCCATAATATCTCCTGCATATATCCTTTTCTGTTCTCTCCTTTGTTCTTGTTTAGGGTCTTATCTGTTGCCTGAACTATTGTAATAGTTGCCTATGTGATCGTCCCGCCTCAATCCTCTCCCCAGTTGAATCTATCCTCCAAATAGATGCCAAACTAATTTTTCCAAAGAACAGCTCTAACCATGTCACCTCTTCTCTATCATATATCTCCCATCTCACTCAATAAACTCCAGTAGCTCCACATTGCCTCTAGGATCAAATATTTTCATCATCTACTCTCTTCCTACCTTTTTAGTCTTCTTAGTCATGCTTCTTTCCTCAAACTCTAATTCAATATGACTATATATTTTTCTGAGGCACTAAGAATATCCCTTTTCCATTCTCCATGCCTCTGTACCAGCTGTCTCATATTCTCAGAATGTACTCCATCACTTCAGCCCCTTGTAATTCTTAGTCTCACTGATCAGAACTCAAACAGCATCTTGCACATGAAGCTTTTTTCTGGTACTCATCCTTGGCTGTCACTGTACTTTCTCCCCAAATTATCTTGTACTAACATTTCATATGTTTTGCAAATATGTACATAATACAAGTTTTCTTGCTTTTTGGAATTTAATCTACTTGAAGAAAAGAACTATTTGGTTTTATATTTGTATGCTGAACACTTGTATAAGTTTTGGCACAGAATTAATTTGATGAATGGAAAATTTTGCATAATTCATATTTTTAAAGACAATGAATGCTGAATGACCAAATGACCAATTAATTATAACAGTGGGAATATCAAGCATACTCTTTACTCAATGATAATTCTACTTGTAATTTCCATTTTCTACAGCACTTAAAGTTTTACAAAGTGTTTTTCCCCCACCCACAACATCCTAATGAGGTAGGTAGAACAAATATTACTATTACTATTTTAGAAATTAGTAAGAAAAATTTGAAAGATGAAATACCTTCCTCATTGTTTCTATGCAAAAAATGCTAAGTGATAGAGTAGGGCAAAGAAATCAAAAATTTTTACTCCTAGTCTAATACTTTTTTTTTTCACAATCAAGGAAACAGCATACTATAATAGCAAGAATATTAGAATTTTAGAGGACCTATATGTAAATCCCGGCTCTGCCTTTGCTGACTTGTGTGACATTAGGGAAATCACATTTTGGGCCTCACTTTTCTCATCAGTGAGGTAAAGAGGCTACCATATTTGACCTTTAAAATCCCTTCCAGTTCTAGATTGATAACTTTGGTTACATCTTTTCAAAGATGCTCCAGATAAAATAAAAATACAAATTTTAAGGATTACTTTTAAATGGATAGATGAAATGGCTATTCAGTAAGCTAGGGATTTTGTCTGGTTTTGTTTCATTCTGGGAAAAGTTATATTGTAAAAGATAAAAGTTGGGAGACAGGGAAAAAAAGGTTTGATGTTATGAGATTCTATTCCCTAGCCCTCTGGAAAATGGGATAAATAATATGTTTTCCTTTTTGCTACTAAAAAAATAAGGAGATAAAGACTAAATTTTTTTCAGGGAAATGTTTCATATATCCTATATATAGGTGCAGATTAAGAAAGAGGGCAGGAAAAACAGACAGACTGAAAAAAAAAAGGAATTAACAAAGATTATTGGAAGAAGTTTTTACAATGAAAGAAAGAGAATCACATATACAGAATATGACCATACTAGATTTTTTTTTCCTATTCATGTTCATTTACACATAGAAAGGAATCCTAGAATCTTAGACTTGTAAAGGACTAAAAGATTACCCATTCCTCTCTTCTATTGATATGACAATATCTTCTACAATATCCTTGCCAGATGAATGATCACTCAGTTTCTACTTTAAGAATTCCATTGATAAGAAACTCAATATTTCATTAGTCATCTTATTATAGCATTAGACAGCATTAGAATGATTTCCAATCATTCATTGGAAAATCCTTTCTCATACTAAGCCAAAATCTGACTCATTGAAACTTCATATGAAATGATACAATCAAAGAAAATTAATTTAGAGACCTTAAAGGCCGCCAAACCCATTTTACTGTAGTGATCTCTCCCAAATGTCCATCTCCTAGATGGACCTGATGGCCATTAAGTTCCTAAGATAAAAAGTGAACTAATTATTATAATAGACATGGTTAATTATATGTCCAGAGAGAAAAGAGATATAAAACAGAAACAATTGATTGGAAAGTAAAAAACTTCTTAGTACCAAATGGTTTTGATGACCACTGCTTTACAATATATAGTTTTCGATCTGGTATAGCTAGGCTGCCTTCATTTGCTTTTTTTTTTCATTAATTCCCTTGAAATTCTTAATATTTTGCTCTTCCAGATGAATTTTAACAAATTGTTGTTGTTGTTATGTTTTCTAGGTCAGTAAAATAGTTTCTTGGGACTTTGATTGGTATAGCATTAAAGGAATAGATTAGTTTAGGTACTATTGTCATCTTTATTATACTCACTCAACCTATCCAAGAGCACTTTATATTTTTCCAGTTGTTTAGATCTGGCATTATTTGTGGGGAAAGTGTTTTGTAGTTTTGGTTATATAGTTCCTAACTTTCCCTTGGCAGATAGTTTCCCGTATATTTTATACTATCAACAATCTTATTTTAAATGGAATTTCTCTTTGTATCTCTTGCTGTTGAATTTTATTAGTAATATATAAAAATGCCTATGATTTATGTGGATTTATTTTGTATCCTGCAACTTTGCTAAAGTTGTGGATTATTCCTAATAGTTTTTTAGTTTATTCTTTAGGGTTCTCTGAGTATATCATCATATCATCTGCAAAGAATGATAATATGGTTTCCTTATTACCTACTCTTAATTCCTTTAATATCTTTTTTTCCTCTTATTGCCAAAGCTAGCAATTCTAATACAATTTTGAAGAGTCATGGTGATAGTGGACAACCTTGTTTCAACCCTGATCTTATTGGGAATGGTTCCAGTTTATCCCTATTACATATGATGCTAGCTGATGGGTTTAAATAGATGTTACTGACTCTTTTAAGGAAAAGTCCATTTATTTGTATAGTCTCTCATGTTTTTCATAGGAATGGATGTTGGAATTTATCAAATGCTTTTTCTGCATCTATTGAGATAATCATGTTTTTGTTAATTTGGTTATTGATATGGTCAATTATGCTAATAGTTTTCCTAATATTAAACCATCCCTGCATTCCTGGTATAAAACCTACTTAGTCATGGTGTATTACCTTGAGGAGGATTTTTTGTAAACTCTTTGCTAATATTATATTTAAGATTTTTGCATCAATATTCATTAGGGAGATTGGTCTATAATTTTGTTTACCTCCTTAACTTCTTTCTTATTTATTTTATGATTTGATTTATCTAGTTCTGAGAGAGCAAGGTTGAGATCCCCCACTAGTATAGTCTATTTCTTCTTCCATCTCTCTTAACTTCTCTAGGTTCTGCTATACTACTTGGTGCATATATGTTTAGTATTGATATTGTTTCATTACTTATGGTAACCTTTAGTAAAATATAGTTTCCTTCCTTGTCTCTTTTAATTAGATCTATCTTTACTTTTACTTGATCTAAAATCAGGATGGCTAGCCCTGCTTTTTTTTCTTCACCTGAAGCATAATAGATTCTGCTCCAGCCCTTTACCTTCACTCTGCATGTATCACTATGCTTTAAATGTGTTTCTTGTAAGCAACATTTTGTAGGATTCTGGCTTCTAATCCAGTCTGCTATCCACTTCCATTTTACGGGGGAGTTCATCCCATTCACATTCACAGTTAAAAAAAAAAAAAAAAAAACTAATTCTGTATTTCCTGTCATCTTATTTACTCCATGTTATGTTATTCTCTTTCCTTTCCCTGTTCCCTCCTCCCCAGTATTTTGCTTTTGATGTCTACCTCCCTCAAACAATCCTCCCCCTTTAGAGCACCTCCCCTTTTTTACACCTTTCCCCTAATTCTTCTCTTTTCCCTTCTATTAATGTTTCCCTTTCTTATTCCCCTTTCCCTCCTACTTCCCTGTAAGGTGAGACAAGTTTCTTTGTGACACCAAATATGTCTGTTATTCTTTCTAAGAGCCAAATCTGATGAGATGATGCTCATCCCTCTACCTTCTTTCCCCATAATAGTTTTTTCTTTTCTTCTTTGTGAAATGTAATTTCCCTTATTTCACCTCCTTTTTCCTCTTATTCTAGTATATTCTCCTTTCCACCTCTAGTTTTGTTTCTATATTATCATAATAAAATCAAATTATACCCAAATTCTTTAAGTATACCCATAACAGATATATAGTTCCCAAGAGTTCTTTCCTTTTTACCTTTTTATGCTTCTCTTGAGTTCTGTGTTTGGAGATGAATTTTTTTTTTGTTCAGTTCTGGTCTTTTCTTAGAAATAGGTAAAATTCACCTATATCACTGAATGACAATCCTCTTCCCTGAAATTTAATGATGATTTTAGCTGGATAGCTTATTCTTGGCTGTAAATCCAGTTCCTTTGTTTTTTGGAATATCAGATTCCAGGACCTTTGATCCTTTAAGGTGGAAGATGCTAGGTTCTGGGTAATCCTAATTGTGGCTCCTCAGTTTTTAATTTGCTTCTTTCTGGCTGCTTGCAATATCTTTTCCTTGATGTGATAGTTCTGAAATTTAGCCACAATATCTCTTGGTGATTGAACTTTGCAGTCTCTTTCAGGAGGTAATCAGTGGATTTTTTTGATGGATATTTTACCTTCTGATTCTAAAATATAAAGACAATTTTCTTTTATGATTTCCTGTAAGATAATGTGGAGGTTTTTTTTTTTTTTTTCATCATGGCTTTCAGGAAACCCAATAATCCTTAAATTGTCTCTCCTAGATCTATTTTCCAGGTCAGTTGTTTTTCCTAGGATATATTTCATATTTTCTCCTATTTTTTCTTTTTTTTTGTTTTTGTTTGACTGTTTCTTGAAGTTTTATTGAGTCATTCACTTCCATTTGTTCAATTCTAATTTTTAGTTTATTATTATCTTCAAATACCTTTTTAAACTCCTTTTGCAATTAGCCAATTAAATTTTTTTCATTGCATTCTTTTTTCATTTTTTCCATTTTTTCTTGCAATGATCTCATTCCATTTCCCCATTTTTCTCCTAACTCTCTTTTAAGATCCTTTATGCAATGTCTGAAGAAAGCCTTATGAAATGGGACTAGTTCATTTCTCCTTTTTGGTATTCATCTGGAGTTGCTTTGTCTTTAGCAGCCTCAGGATTTGAGGTCTGTTTCTCTCTCTCTCCATAAAAGCTGTCTATGGTGAGAATTATTTTTTGTTTTTTATTCTTTTTTTTAAGGCTTGGGGTCTGTTCAATTAAAAGGAGCTCATAGCTGCTTTAATTTGCCCTGGGGCATTTCTGCTGATTGATTTCCATTGCTGGTTAATGATGGCTAGGTGAGGGGTTCTTGCCAGGCTCAGTGGTTTACAATTTGTCTTTTACAAAAGGTAAATCTGCCAAACCACCTGCTTGAAACCATGGCTGAATAGTTGAGACTCATAGAAGTTTCCCAGGTGCTTGGAAATTGCAACGCTCTGACTCCTGGCCCCAGCTTTCTGCCCCAGAATCCCCACACTGCGGTATGTGCTTGAAAATCTATCCCCCTGCATGATTGAAATAAACTTGTTCTGAATTCTTCCAAGGTAACTTCTAGAAATGTATTGTAATCCAAGTATTTGTAGATTCTTTGACTTCAAAACCAGTTTAGAGGCTTAATCTACTGTTGGTTTGAAAGAAGGCTAAAGGAGGTTATAGAGAGTTGTCTGCTTTTTGCCATCTTGGCTCCACTGCCTTCTACTCTCTTAGATTTTTAAAAGATGGAAACAGGAGGTTATTTTGAAGGAGACAAGGTAATGGAGTGAAGCCAGGAAGCTGTTTGAGCTCTCCCAGTTTCTTTTGAAAATCAAATCAAACCAAACCTCTGAACAAAATTTCATGTAATGAAAAAGCTCTACGATTCAAGATAGATTGGAAAAACTTGAAGAAATGTCAGTCTCATTAGTGTGAAAATGGTGTTCAGCCCAGCTGAACCCAGTTCTGGGAAAGCTGATGAGAGGGACTTAATCACAAGAAATTAGCAACTGAAACCCTTAGTCCTTGCTCAACAGAGGACTATGCCATTGGGGCAGACTCTAGTCCCAGCTCAGAAGACAAACTCTCAGAAAACAGGTCATTTCCACAGAAGAGCAGGCAAAACTACCCCCTGCAAATAAGAGGCACACTTGTGCTCAAAGCACAAGGATTAAAAAATAAAATCCTACAATATGTTGTTTAAAGAAACAAATTTGACACAGAGAGACATACACAGTAAAGGCAAAAGACTGGATCAGAATTTATTATGCTTTAGCTGAAGTAAAAAAAAAAAGCAGGGATAGCAATTCTGATCTCAGATAAAGCAAAAATAAAAGTAGATTTAATTAAAAGAGATGAAGAAGGGAAGTACATCTTGATAACAGGTTCTGTAAATGATGAATTAAATGTACATGCACCCAATGGTAGAGAACACAAATTCCTAGATAATATCTGTTACAAAAAGAGAGAGCAAAACTATATTAGTTGGGGACCTCAACCTTCAGACAAATCTAACCAAAAAATAAAAAAGATATTAGAGAGGTTAATAGGATCCTAGAAAAACTAGATATGAGACCTTTGGAGAAAATTTAATAGGGAAAGAATGGAACATGCATTTTTCTTGGCGGTATATGGCACATACACAAAAATTGACAATGTATTAGAGCATAAAAACCTCACAATCAAATACAGGAAGACAGGAATAATGAATGCTTCCTTTTCAGACTACAATGCAATGGAAATTATGTTCAATAAAATACCAGAAATAGACTAAAAACCGATTGGAAATTAAATAATTTAATCCTAAAAAATGCCTGACTCAGATAACAAATCATAGAAACAATCCATAATTTCATCCAAGAGAATGACAGTAATAAGACAACATACAAAAACCTATAGGATGAAGCCAATGTGGTTCTTAGGGGAAATTGTATATATCTAGATAGCTACATGAATAAAATGGAGAAAGAGGAGATCAATGAATTGGGCATGCAACTAAAAAAGCTAGAAAAAGAACAAGTTAAAACTTCCAATTAAAAACCAAATTAGAAATTCTAAAACTCAAAGGAGAGATTGATAAAATTGAAACTAAGAAAACTATTGAATTAATTAATAAAACTAAGAGATTTTTATTAAAGCTTTTTATTTGCAAAACATATGCATGGGTAATTTTTCATCATTGACCCTTGCACAGCTTTCTGTTACAAATTTTTCCTTCTCTTCCCTCACCTCCTCCCCTAGATAGCAAGAAATCTAATACATGATAATTGTTAAAATACTTGACAAATCAAATATATGTATACATATTTATGCAGCTACCTTTCTGTACAAGAAAAATTGGATCTACTATGTATACATGTGTTGTATTTGTCATATAATTTATCCTATTTAGCATGTATTAGATTACCTGTCATCTAGGGGTGGGGGGTGGAGGGAAGGAGGGGAAAAGCTTGGGAAAAAAAAGTTATTGCAAAGGTCAATGTAAAAAATCATTCATATGTTTTGTAAATAAAAAGCTTTATTAAGAAAAAAAAGAAAGAAAAAAAATTGGATCTACAAGAAAAAAAAATCTGAGAAGGAAAACAAAATGCAAGCAAACGTCAATAGAGAACATGAAAATGGTATGTTTTGGTCCTCCCTCAGAACCCACAGGCCTCTCCCTGGGTATATATGGCTTTCTTTATCAATGAACAACTGGAACTGGTTTGAAGCATCTCATTGTTGAAGAGAAACATGCCCATCAGAATTTATCATCATATAGTCTTGTTGTTGTCGTGTATAATGATCTCCTGGTTCTGCTCATTTCACTCAGCACCAGTTCATGCAAGTCTCTCTAGGCTTCTCTGAAATCATCCTGCTGGTTGTTTCTTACAGAACATTAATATTCCATAACATTCATATACCATAATTTATTCAGCCATTCTCCAATTGATGGGGATCCATTCAGTTTTCAGTTTCTAGCCACTACAAAAAGGGCTGCCACAAACATTCTTGCACATATGGGGCCCTTTCCTTCCTTTAAGATCTCTTTGGGATATAGGCCCAATAGAAACACTGCTGGGTGAAATGGTTTATACAGTTTGCTAATGTTTTGAGCATAGAGCCAAATTGCTCTCCAGAATGATTAGATGCATTCACAATTCCATCATCAATGTATCACTGTCCCAGTTTTCCCACATCCCCTCCAACATCCGTCATTATCTTTTCCTGTGATCTTAGTTGATCTGACATGTATGTAGTGGTACCTTAGAGTTGTCTTAATTTGCATTTCTCTGATCAATAGTGATTTGGAGCACCTTTTCACATGACTAGAAATAGTTTTAATTTCATCATCGGAAAATTTTCTGTTGGTATCCTTTGAACATTTATCAATTGGAGAATGGCTTGAATTCTTATAAATATAAGACAATTTTCTATATATTTTAGAAATGAGGACTTTATCAGAACCCTTAAATGTAAAGATGATTTCCCAATTTATTGCTTTTCTCCTAATCTTGTCTGCATTAGTTTTACTTGTACAAAAACTTTTTAACTTAATATACTCAAAATTATCTATCTGGCGTTCAATTAAGAGTTCCAGTTCTTCTTTGGACATAAATTTATTCCATCTCCACAGGTCTGAGAGATAAACTATCCTATGTTCCTCTAATTTGCTTATAATATCACTCTTTATATCTAAATCATGAATCCATTTAGATCTTATCTTGATATGTGGTGTTAGGTGTGGGTCAAGCCCTAATTTCTTCAATACTAGTTTCCAATTTTCCCAGCAGTTTTTGTCAAATAGTGAGTTTCTATCCACTTTGGGTTTATCAAACACTAGATTGTTATAGTTATTGCCTACTTTGTCCTGTGATCCTATCTTATTCCACTGATCAACTACTCTATTTCTTAGCCAGTACCAAATGGTTTTGATGACTGCTGCTTTATAATATAGTTTTAGATCTGGTACAGCAAGGCCACCTTCATCAGCATTTTTTTTTAATTAATTTCCTTGAAATTCTTGACCTTTTATTCTTCCAGATGAACTTTGCTACTATTTTTTTCTAGATCTGTAAAATAATTTTTTGGGAGTTTGATTGGTATGGTACTAAATAAGTAAATTAGTTTGGGTCATATTGTCATTTTTATTGTATTTGCTCAGCCTATCCATGAGCACTTGATATTTTTCCAACTGATTAGGTCTGACTTTATTTGAGTGGAAAGTGTTTTGTAGTTTAATTCCTATACTTCCTGACTTTTCCTTGGCAGATAGATTCCCAAATATTTTATACTATCAACAGTTATTTTGAATGGAATTTCTTTTTGTATCTCTTGCTGCTGAACTTTGTTGGTAATATATAAAAATATATAAAATATTTATATATATATACATGTATATATATATGTATATAAATCTGATGATTTATGTGGATTTATTTTGAATCCTGCAACTTTGCTAAAGTTGTGAATTGTTTCTGGGAGTTTTTTTAGTTAAGTCTCCAGAGTTTTCTAAGTATACTATCATATCATCTGCAAAGAGTGAAAATTTGGTTTCCTTATTACCTATTCTAATTCCTTTAATCTCTTTTTCTTCTAAGAGTTTGTTTTATGAAAAAAAAAAACCCAACAGATTTGATAAACCTTTGGTCAATTTGATTATAAAAAGATTTTTAAAAAAGCATCAAAAATGAATTGACACCAGAGACACAGAAATTAAAGTAATAATTAGGATCTGTTTTGCCCAACTGCATGGCAGCAACTTTTACAATCTAACCAAAATAGATGAATATTTACAAAAATACAAATTGTTCAGGTTAACAGAAGATGAAATAAATTACTTAAATAGTCCCATTTTAGAAAAATAAATTGAACAAGCCATTAATTTCCTCACTAAAAAAAAATCTCCTGGGCCAGATAGAATTCTACCAGACATTTAAAGAACTATTAATTCTAATACTATGTAAACTATTTGGAAAAATAGGTAAAGAAGGAGTTAAGCCAAATTCCTTCTATGACACAAATATCATACTGACACCTAAACCAGGAAGAGCCAAAACAGAGAAAAAGTTATAGACCAATCTCCCTAATGAATATTGATGAAAAAATTTAAAATAAAATATTAGCAAACAGCAATTTATCAACAGGATAAAATATTTTGACAAGTGTGATATATACCAGAAATGCAGGGCTGACTCAATATCAGAAAAACTATTATCATAATTGATCATATTAATTACAAAACCTACAGAAATCATATGATAATCTCAATACATTGCAGAAAAAGCTTTTCACAAAATATGGCAACAGTTCTTATTAAAAACACTAGTGAACTTAGGGATGAAGGAAGCTTTCCTTTATATAATAAGCAGTATCTATCTAAAACCAACAGCAAGCATTATTTGGAATGCAGAGAAGTTGGACATGTTGCCAATAAGATCAGGGGTGAAACAAACATGCCCATTATCACCACCATTATTGAACATTACACTAGAAATGTTGCTTTTAGCAATAAGAAAAGAAAAAGGAGGGGGCAGCCAGGTGACGCAGTGGACAGAGCATCAGCCTTGAAGTCAGGAGGACCTGAGTTCAAATCTGGTCTCAGACACTTAACATTCCCTAGCTGTGTGACCCTGGGCAAGTCACTTAACCTCAATTGCCTCAGCAAAGGAAAAAAATAAAATTAATTAATTAATTAAAAAAAAAGAAAAAGGAATAAAAATAATTAGAATAAGCAATGAGGAGATAATACTACCACTTTGCAGATAATATGATGATATACTAGAATCCTAGAAAATCATCCAAAAATTTACTGAAATTAATTAACAGATTTAGCAAAGTTGCAGGATAAAATAAACCCACAGAAATCATGAGCATTTCCATATATGACTGGCAAAACCCAGCAGCAAGAGATATGAAGAGAAATTCCATTTAAAATAACTATAGACAAAATAAAATATTTAGGTATCTATCTGGCAAGACAAACCTGAAAACTATATGAACACAATTACAAAACACTTTTGACAAAAATAAAATCACATCTAAACAATTAGAAAGATATCAATTGCTCAGGGGTATGCCAATACCCCAATAATAGAATAAAAATGACAATTCTGCCTAAATTTATCTACTTGTTCAGTACCATACCAAACAAACTGCCAACATATTATTTTATAGAAGTAGAAAAAAAATAACAGAATTAATCTGGAACAAAAAAAGATCAACAATATCAAGGGAATTAATGGGAAAACAACAACAACAACAACAACAACAAAAGAAAAGATTGTGGATTATCCGTACCAAACCTAAAACTTCATTATAAAGCAGAACTTATCAAAACCATTTGATATTGGCTAAGAAATAGAGTGGCAAATCAATGGAATAGATTAGGTATACAAGACACAATAATAAAGGTCTATAGCAATCTAGTATTTGATAAACTCCCAAACTCTAGCTTCTGGGATAATACCTTACTATTTGATAAAAATTGCTGGGAAAAGTGGAAAATAATATATCAGGAACTCAGCATAGACCTACATCTTACACTCCATACCAAAATAAGGTCAAAATGGGTTGATGATTTGGTTATAAAGGAGGATACCATAAACAGATTAGGAGAGCAAGGGGTAATTTATCTGTCAGATCTTTGGAGAAAAAAAGGAATTTATGTTTTAACTGTGTCATGTATAACATATACAATTAACAGATCTTTGAAGAAAAGAAGAGTTTAGGAATTTTACATATAAAGAACTGTGTCAAATTTATAAAAAAAAAATAAAGTTATTCCCCAATTGACAAATGGTCAAAGAATATGAATAGACAATTTTCAGATGACAAAATTAAAGCCATCTATAGTAATATGAAAAAATGTTCTAAATCACTATTGATCAGAGAAATGCAAATTAAAGCAACTCTGAGGTATCACCTTACAACTCTCAGCTTGGCTAAGATGATAGGAAAAGATATTGATAAATGTTGGAGGGGACATGGGAAGACTAGGGTAGTAAAGTATTATTGGTGTAGTTGTGAAATGATCCAACCATTCTGGAAAGCAATCTGGAACTATGCCCAAAGGGTCATCAAGCTATGCATACCTTTTAACCCAGTAATACCACTACTGGGTCTGCATCTCAAGGAAATTATAAAGAAAGCAAAAGGAACCACAAGTGCAAAAATGTTTGTAGTAGCAAAGAATTTTTGTGGTAACAAAGAATTGAAAAATCAGGAGATGCCCTTCAATTGGGGACTGGCTGAATAAGCTGTGGTATATAAAGCTAATGGAATGTTATTTTTCTATAAAAAATGATGAACAAGCTGATTTTAGAAAGAACTGGAAAGATTTACACAAACTGATGCTAAGCAGAACCAGGAATACCTTACACACAATAACAACAAGAATGTGTGATGATCAACAATGAAAGACTAGAGTCTTGGTTCAGTGATCCAAAATAACCCAATAGGTTTTGACAGAAAATGCCATCTGTATCAAAAAAAAAAAAAAAAAAACAAAACAAAACAAAACAAACAAACAACAACAAAAAAAAACTATGAATATTGAATGTCAATCAACGCATGCTATGCTGACTTTTTTTTTTTAAATGTTTCTTCCCCTGGTTTTTCCTTTTTTTTCTGATTTCTCTTTCCCAACATGATTCATAAAGCAATATGCAATAAAATAAATAAATTTAAACTTGGAGGGGAAAAAAAGACAAACAAAAAAAAAAGAAATGTTTATGTAAAATTTGAAGTATTAGCATATATATCTTTATATATAGATATATGCTAATTTGCTCTCTCTCTTAGAGAGAGAGAGAGAGAGAGAGAGAGAGAGAGAGAGAGAGAGAGAGAGCAAATTAGCAAACATTGTAATTCAGGGCTTGAGTATTTTGTTTATTGTTTAGATTCAATAAATTGGTGGAGGAAAAGTTTAAAAGAAAAGATGGTAATAAGAGTAAAAAAGAGAGTAAGACAATAAAAGTAGAGTACAATAATATAAGAATAGTCTCAGTACTGAAGTTCATAGTGACCTGTTTATGATGGGACAATTTAAGGACAGCATGGCACATGTGCGGGCAGGCACGCACACACACACACACACACACACACATCAAAAGAGGGTAAAAATTAACATCCTTGTTGTTCTCCTAATTATATTGGAAGATAATTGTTTACCTCTGTGACATAATGCTTTTGATTTTAAATATATATATATATATATATATACATATATATTCTTCATTTTGATAAAGAAATGACCATTTATTCTTAGTTTTCTGCTGTTTTTTAATAGAAATTGCTGTTGAATTTTCTCAAAAAAAAATTGGGGCACTATTCATATAAACTTAATTTTGTTTATTTTACTGAAGATTGGTAATTTTGTTTTTAATATTAACCCATCCCAGTCTTCTCAATATAAATCTCATTTGATCATAGTGACCAATTTTGTAATTTTTATTTATTTACTTAACTAATGTTTTATTCCATTGTAGTTCAAAGTTAATTGCTATGGAACTCTCTCCTTTTTAGTGAAGATGAAGGCTCTGACCTACTTGAGGGCTAAGCAAAAATAGACGAGAGAGAATTTCAGTTCTCAGAGTTTCCCTTTGGGACTTTTCAAAGCCAGTATCTTTTAGGCCCTGTCAAATTTCAAATCTTCTTCTGGGGTCCAGTTACTTTGGGTTTTTCTGGCTTCCAGCTTCAAGAGAAATCTCAAAGTTGTCCAGGTCAATTGTTAAGATTATAAATTATAGAACCTGTGCCTATCTGCATTTGTAATGAGAGTTTCTTTACTAGGAACTCCCTATATCAACAAAATATTAGATGAAAAAGAGAAATATCAATAAATAAATAGAAATAGCATTTAGAGAGGATGGGTCAAAGATAAATGACTGAGGGAAAGAAAAGCAGCTTCATTCTTAATTGTTAATTTGTTGCTGCTGTTATTGTTGTTCTGTTGTATGTATGCTATAGAAAACTGTATTCTCTAAAAATTGAAATTAAGGATTTACTATTTAAAATACCAAAAAGTACATTAGTTTAACACTACAAATAGATGACCTGAGAAAATGAATTCAAAGCAAAATGTTCAATAAGCATAAGCATTCAAATTTTTTGGAGAAAAAAACTTTCTATTTGGAACTGTTAAGAAAATTAGAGATTGGTAGAAAGTAGGCTTAAGCCAAAAGTTTATCCAGTAATCAACTCAAAATAGATATGTGATCTAAATATTAAATCAAATCACTTGAGTAATAGTTACACCCAGAAACAGAAAAACAGAACAAGATTAGGTATTTTTCATAACTTTTACTAGGGAGGCCCTTAATCAAAAAAAAAAAAAAAAAGAAAAAAGATTACAAGTGTAATTTTAGTTACATGAAATAGTAAAGCTTTGACACTAACAAAATCAATGCAACTCCACACTGTCCTTTCCTCCTAAACACCTTGTCAAACTTCAACCCTTAATTTCTCTTATCATTTTCCTCCTTTCCTTTCACTCATATGTTACCTAGACTGAGCCAGAGAAAGTCAAAACATCAAAATGACTGGCTACCCCATATATTTATTTCATCTAACTTCAATTCATGATTTCCCTGAACCAAAGCCATTCTATCATTACTCTTTAATTGATTCCATATTCCATTCATTGCATTTTCTTACTCAACCAGGCTCCCATATTATCCCTTAGCCTTTCCCTTACCTCAGGTAAGAAAATTTCTTTTTAACATTAGTTAGGAAATAGAGACAACTCAAAATATGCTTCCTCTTTTCCCTTTTTATTTACCAAATATTCATTTCTTATCAGCCTGCCTCATCCTATCCTTTATTCTGTGATATTCTAGCTAAGGCCAACCTCTCAACATTTGCCCTTGATTTTATTTCCTCCCATTTTCTCCATCATATTCCTTCAACAATTAATGCCATTCATGAATTTTGGAGGGGATGTGGGAAAGCTGGGACACTAATACATTCTTGGTGGAACTGTGAACGGATCCAACCATTCTGGAGAGCAATTTGGAGCTATGCTCAAAAAGTTATCAAACTGTGTATACCCTTTGACCCAGCAGTGTTTCTATTGGGCTTATAGCCCAAAGAGATCTTAGAGAAGGGAAAGGACCCACATGTGCAAGAATGTTTGTGGCAGCCCTTTTTGTAGTGGCTAGAAACTGGAAACTGAAGGGATGCCCATCAATTGGAGAGTGGCTGAATAAATTGTGGTATATGAATGTTATGGAATATTATTGTTATGTAAGAAATGACCAGCAGGATGATTTCAGAGAGGTCTGGAGAGACCTGCATGAACTGGTGAAACGAGCAGAACGAGGAGATCACTATACACGTCAACAACAGTACTATATGATGATCAATTCTGATGGACATGGCTCTCTGCAACAATGAAATGTCTCAAACCAGTTCCAATTGTTCACTGAAGAAAGCCATAAACATCCAGAGAGAGGTATATGAAATGTGGACCACAACATAACATTTTCATGCTCTCGATTGATGTTTGCTTGCATTGGGTTTCCTTTCTCAGATATTTTTTATCATGTAGATATGATTTTTCTTGCACAGCAAGATAAGTATGGAAATATGTATACATATATTCGACTTGTCAAGTATTTTAATATAATTAACATGTAGTGGACTTCCTGCCATCTGGGGAGGGGAGGAGACTGGGGGGGGGATTTGTAATGGAAAGCTTTGTAAAGATCAATGTTGAGGAACTACCCATACGTATGTTATGCAAATAAAAAGCTTTAATAAAAAATTAAAAAAAAATATACCCAGCACAAGTATTAAAACATTTATTGCTTAACTAAGACCTTGGTGCCACAAAGGCCCACCTGCACAGCAAAGACAAATGTTGAGTTGGCCAATGACTTTAAAGATTAACTAGGGTGGGTGGATTAAAGGAAGGGATGTTTCCGTAATTTCTACCTACTTTTGTAAACTGGCCTCCTTTCCCCAGCTGTGGGGGGACTGCCCCCTTCTCGGGAGATTCTAATAAAACTTCTAATCTTCACTTTGAAAAAAAAAACAAAAGCAAAAACAAAAAAACAATTAATGCCATTCTCTCCTTCTTATATTTATTCTTTCTTATACATTTTTATCTTTCTTATTGTCTTCCAATATTTCCAAGGCTTCATATTATTAACTGTTTTACTAAACTCTTCAATGTTATCACCCCATAAATCACCATGTTTTCTTAATATTTTTAGTTAACCCTCAAAACTTGACTTTATGAAAAATTCCTTGCTATATGCTAACAATTGTATTCATTTTGAGGGTCAATTGCTAATTACTGCTTTTATTCTTTCTTTTCTCATCCAAAAAACTTCTATGAATATTTGAAAAATCAAAATTGAATTTTTTCCCCTTTATCCTTGTTTGTATTATAATTGTTCCATCCACACTGCACAGTGGATTCATCCTTTCTTTGATCCTACTTTCACCTCAAATTTTGCTAATTTTGTCCTTAGATTTCTTTGCCAGGCTCAGTTTTGAACTTTGCACTTTCTGACTGTATTCTTAGAAGTTCATGGAATGATTCTTTATTTATTCTCTTACTTACCCTTGCTTCCAGCTTCTATACATGTCTTTTTAGAAGCTATTTAAGCTGCCTAAGTTGTCCAATATGTTGTCCTTTCATTTATTTTGTATTAAACATCTATATGCTGATTTATATTTTTATCTTCTTTAGAATATATAAATTTCAAAAGATCACAGCCTGTTTTCCCCCCTTTTTATTGTATCCCTGGCACTTAACACTATGTTTAACACATGGTATAGCAGGCTTGTAGAATGATTAAATCTGCTGCTAAAGATCCAGTTTATATTGGATTTTAATGAAATTGCACATTATAAAGGAATTGGAATTTTGAATGGGACAAGGAAAGAGGTACTGAGCAGACTTGATCCATAAAAGTTGTGAATTCATTTTGGTATACTTATTGATTCAACAGAACAAAATTGCAATGCTTCTGAAGTAGCAAATTTGCTCACTTATTTGACCCTCTCATCATTCTTTGGGTTCTGCTTAATTCTGAGCATTCAAAACTCAAGGGAAAGAGGAAATTTGGTAATTTTATAGATTGCTAACCAATGAAAAATGCACTTTTAATAAGGAATCTTAAGGAGTATTTAATTTTCTAGTTTGTGAAATAAATTAATTGCAACATTCCCCCCATTCTTTGCTTGTTGTAACTTAACTGAAGATGTTATTTTCAAGCAGCACTTTTAATTAAAAGGTAGTTGGCACAATAGATAGAATCATGGATTTGGGTTTAGGCAGAACGGGGTTCAAATCTTATATGGTATTATAGATTAAATGTTAGAAGATACTTTATAGGCCATGTAGGCCCACCCCCTCACATTATAAATGGGGAAACTGAGGCCAAGAGAGGTTATTTCACTTTCCTAAAGTCACACAAGTAACTACTTGAACTTTCTGATATTGACTGAGTGATTTGAAGAGAAAGAGAGAATAAGAGAGAGAGAATAATCCTTGTAAACAGTATAGAATTACAAGTAAATGTTAGGAATTATCTAATGTACATGTTATATGTTAGCACTCCGATTTCAGAACCAATGCCCTTTACACCATATCATGCTGCTTCCCCATCAATAATATTTACTTTGAAGAAGTCATTTAATCTTTATGCTCCTCAGGCAGTTTCCTATTAAATCAACCTCCTTTTAAGTCATGGAGAAGTTGGAAAACTTATTGGTAAAGGCACTGCTCACACTGGGAGTTTCTAATATTGATGGAATTAGAGATCCTTCTCAGATATTTTCAATCAACCTGCTATGCTTCCATCATTGGAATATGCCTCACAGGAGCAGTTGCATGAGAATAAACAGCTATTATCTGGTTCTTTACAAATTCCTTCTGGAGAAATGATTTACACACTAACTCACTTAATTAAACAATGAGGCAATCTTCCTGTATTTACACAAGAGCTAAAAATATCTATATTGAAAATATGAAAAAATTCAGATGTCCTGTAAAATAGCAAATGTTCTATTCTCAAAATGAGTGCTGTAATGATCATTTCTATATTTTCAGAAATAATCCTCTTATCTTTTTGAACTCATTTGCTTGATAAGAAGCGGTGAGAGGAAGGAGTTGGATGTCCAGTAGGTAAATTAAATGAATTAATAGATTGTTACTCATTTCAAATTATCTCATTACTGGTAAGATGCTAAAACTACATTACCAGTTTACTGTCAGATATCTTTTCTGTACCACCTTTTCTTCATTTCAACTTCACTTGGAAAAATATTGGAAGAACTCCTGTCAGCTTATAGGTTAATGGATTTCTATTTTTTAATATTATTTTTTATTTCTTTCTAATTTCCTTTCAGAGTTTCTTTGAAAGCTTTTGCATTTTCCTTCAACTCCCAAAAGTTCTCTGTATAGTCTAGACTGCCTCCCTGGATACCCTCCTTTCTTTATTTCTTTAGCAATCTTTTCCTGACTGCCTGTTCTCCAGGGTCTTATCTGTAACGCTCTACATCTCTTAACAGCCATGGTGCTTGAACTCCTGGTTTTCCAGTTCCTCTGTACTAGATAAACTGCTTGAACTTTTTGATATTGACTGAGTGATTTGAAGAAAGAGAGAGAGAGAGAGAGAGAGAGAGAGAGAGAGAGAGAGAGAAAGAGAGAGAGAGAGAGAGAGAGAGAGAATCTGTGTCTCAGAGAGAGAGAATTGAACTATCCTTGTAACCAGTGTAGAATTACAATTAAAAATTAGGAATCATCTAATATACATGTTATATTATTTATTCTACATCTGCTGAGAAATATATCTGTATTGATAGTTACTTTTTTTTTCTCTAATAGGAAATGTATAAATTCTCCAGAGTAATGGCTGGTTACTAAGTAGCCTCATTTCTACCCTTTCAGAAATCTAAGTTCTTATAATACAGATTATTTAATTATTATCAAATGCCCATTGATATGACTTGAAATATTGAGGCAATCTTTATATTGAACAACTACTTGGAGTAGAAGTCAGGATTTATGTTAGGTAGTGAGCATTAGATTTCAAATTAATACTTCCTCTCACATTAAAATAGAAAGGGAGATGCCATTATGTTGCTATGGTAACAAGGACAGATCTTCTATATTTCAATCATTTGGGGACAGAGTTAGGGAAAAAAAATAGTAAAGCTGTGCCAAGTGCATAGAAATCCAAGGAGAGAATTGTGACTTTACTTTTTTCCTGGATATTTTCATTTTTTAAGATGATATTTTATGAAAGGTCCAGATAAATAGGCCCCAAATAACATTTTGGTTTGCATTAACTAGTTAACCTATTTCCTATTACAATTTATTCATGTAGTACTCACAAGCACTATTTAAATGGAGCTTCAACTTTGTGATCTTCCTCAAAATATGTCAGATCATGTCTGTATTACATAAAGATTTCATTTTCAAGAGCAAAATACTAAAATAATAACTAACTATTTGCACAGTGCTTTAAGATTTACTGATAGGTAGGCCATGTAAAGGATAAAGTGCTGGGCCTCTATTCAGGAAAACTGATCTTCCTGAGTTTAAATCTGGCCTCAGACCTTTATAATTTTTGTGACACTAGGTAAGATATTTAACCCTGTGTACCTCAATTTCTCATCTGTAAAATAAACATCACAGAATCTTTGCCAAAAAACTCCAAATGGAGTCACAAAGAGTCAGACATGAATGAGAAGATTGAACAAAAAAATTGAAAATTAAGATTTTCAAAGCACTTTTTAAAATATCACATTTGATTCTCACAATGACTCTGAGAAATATACACCTTTATTACCCCCATTTTACAAATGAAGAAGCCAAGACCAAAAGAGATTAAGTGACTTCTTCATTATCACAGAACTAGTAAGTGCTTATGGCAGGATCTGGAGTCATAACTTCCTGATTCCATATTCAATACTCTATCCACAAGGCCACCTAGCTAGCAACAGGATTTTTGTTGGTAGAAAAGGAGTCATGAGAAGAGGAGAGAAAATTATTTGGCTCAGAGGAAGCATGGTCAAGTGAAGAGCACTTAGGCTCAGAATCAGAATGTCCTGGCTTCATATCCCATCTTTACTAGCTATTTGATCCTGGACAAGTCTTAACTGCATGCCCCAGGCAACTCCCTTGGCTTCATCAGTCATTTTTGGTTTTTTTGTTCAGTTGCTAGTAAATGTCTAAAGCCAGATTTGAATTTGGGCAGTCTTCCTGAAGTCTTCCTAATTCCAGGCCCAATAATCTAACTGCTGTATCATGTAGTTGTCCATTATTAATAATCATCATCATGATAATGTTTGCAAAACACTTTCCATATGATTTTTCTACAACATGCCCTACTCCCACCAGATTTAATCTATTACATATCCCTCAACATGGTTCTAGGGTAGCCAAAGAGTTATCTTTTTTTCCCTCTGTTTGATTCCCTACCCATTTTATTCCACCCATATTCATTGATCTAATGATAGAAATTAAGCTTCTTTTACCCACTTAACATTGAAATGATTTTACAAAGGAATATTTACTTATATAAATAAATTGGACAAACATTTTCCTAATATCTCAGGGACATAATTCCCTCTCATACCTCTGTGGTCTCTGGTTCCTACATATTTGTGATTCCATCAAGTTTGTATCTAAAGATGAAATGATTATTGGCTTCTTTAGCACTTTAGTTTCAAACCTACCTATTTCTGAGAATATTGCTTCTAGATTGGCTTCATCACTCCCTTGGATTCCTGGACCAATGGAAGTGGTATATTATATTCCTATACCAGATCAGGTACTCTACTCTATGAACTTAGTATGGGGGAAAAAATGAAGAGGCCAAAGACCCAGGCCTGCTTCTCAGGGCTACATGATTTAGTAGTAGGGAGATTGGAAAAAAAAAAAACAGTTATTCCCTCTATGGAATTCCCTTTCTCCCCAGAAGCCCTTCAGTGAAAAGATTTCTTTATTATTTGATATATAAATATATAGATAAGTAGATATACATATACATATAAACAAAATCATAGCCATTGTTAATGAACCATTTTAAAGATGCCAAAAGTAATGACTAGTTAACCAGAGTTATCTCTCAATCCTGTAACAGACCAACACACAATGTCCAAATATACTAAACTCAAAATTTTGGGGGAAGCAGCTAACTTGTGTGCGCTCTATATATAATACCATTTCAGCAAACCAATAGAATATGCTATATGCTAGATTCTCATTATATATCATTCAATCAGTAAATCATTAATTAATTGCACTTTTCTCTAATCCAGTGACACTGAGCTCCTTGCTGTTCCTCAAATAAGATAATCCATCTTCTACCTCTCTGTATTTGCATATTCTGTCCTTCATAGATAGAATTTTCTCCTTCTCCATCTCTAATTCCTGGCTTCCATGCATTTTTGAAATCCCAATTAAAAAAAAATCTTCGAAGGAAGCCTTTCCTAATCCCTATTAAATCTAGTGCCCTTCTGTTTATTTGAATTCCAAATTATCCTGCACTTGCTTATTTCCACATAATTATTTGTTTGTTTTCTGATTCAATGATGAGCTCCAGGTGAGCAGGGACTGTCTGTTTCTTTGTGTCCTCAGACTGGTATTTAGCACATGATAATTTTTTTATTGATAGACTTAGCAACTGATACCAACAAAAAAACATGTTTCATTACAGGGATCAATGATGAAAGAAATAATAAATTAAGAGAACACATCTGAGTTTCCTCTTAGTATTTTTAATACCTATCTTCACTTTGCATCAGGAAATTCTTATATTGGTTGTTAGTTCTGAGTTTCAAGTTGTCAAGATAAAGCTTAAACTCATGCTGTGGAGGAAGGAAAATTAATAAGAAACTTAAAATACATTGTTATAACATACTGAAAGACCAGTGACCAGAGTGTCTATAGTGTCAGAGACTGCAGAGATGTTAAGGAGGAAAAAAATATTTTTTTGGAAAAAAAAAGGATATTTGGTCATTGTTGAACTTGGAGTGAGCAAGGAAAGGAGCAAAAGCCAGATTGTAAAGGTAGCTGAGGAAGCAGGAGTAAAGAATATAGACATAATTTCCAGGAACTTGACCATGAGGTAAAAATATGCCAATAGAATATGTGTGTGTGGGGGGGGAGAGAAATTAAGATTAAGTAAAAAAAAATTGTTTCATTTTGTTTATTAGGGCACATTTGGAGGGGGTTATGGAAGAAGTCAATGGAAAAGAAAAGTTTGAAATTCAGGAACTAGGAGGGCAGAGTGATAAAAGAGCAAACTCCTAGAAAAAAATAGCAGAAGACAAGATCAAGGATATAAGTGAAAGACTGACAATAAGATGCACAAGGTTGATTACAGCTTAAACAGTTAGAAAGCCTACCATTCCATAGCAAAATAGCCAAAGAAAGTTGATTTTGCCCAATCCTGCACTTCTAAAAATTAAAAACCTGGGCCCCTGATTGCTATGATGACTTCCTCAGGGTCATATAGGTAAGTAGAGGGAGAACTAGACCTTCAGTAATAAAAAGCAGTGTTGCCTTTCTGCCCCCCACAGTATCACATTAGTTTTGGTAATTTTGACTTTGTCACTAGGTTTATATGTTATTGACAACACTTTGCATCAGTTTATAAAAGTTTTTTGTTTTTTTTTTTAATTTCTCTGAAATCATCCTTTTCATCATTTCTAATAGCAAAATTTTTACAATATTCTAAACCACAATTCATCAGTCATTTTACAGTTAATAGTCACCATTCTAATTCTTTACTACCATAAAAGAAGGTACAAATAATATATAGAAATATAAATGTGTATATGTGTATATATGTACATACATATGCATATATCCACATAATATATATGTGCATTGTGTGCATTTATTTTTATGCCTGTGTCTGTGTTATCTTTTTTTTATCTTTCTTTGATCTTTTTGGGGTATAGACTTATTTAGCAATATATCTGGATCAAAAAATTAAGCACAGTGGTAGGAATTTGTTAGCATGGTTTGAAGTTGTTTTCCCAAGATTTTTGGAACAATTCAGTGACAAAAACACTGTATCAATTTGCCCGTTTTCCTACACCTTCTCCCCAACTAGCTAGTTCCTTTTTGTGTAAATTTTGTGAATCTGAAAGATATAGAATTAGAGAGTTGTTTTAATTTGGATTTCTCTAATTATTAGTACTTTTTGGTTCATTGGTCCATTGAAGGGGCAATTATGGCAATTAAGAAGTTGACATTATATCAGAGGAAGGAATACTGATACTAAAGGAATTAAAGATACTCAAAATATGTAGCTAGCTGAAATTGTTTTTGCAATGAAAATTCAGTTCCATTGAACAAATATTTATTTTTGAATATATTTCTACATTAGGTTTTTTTGTAAAAGAAGAATAAGAACTAAAGGGAAAAACCAGGGGGGGAAAGTGAAAATAGTATATTTCTATTTACATTCAGACTACAGAGTTTTTTCTTTGGATATTGATAGCATTTTCCATCATCGTCTTTTGGAATTTAAACAAATATTTATTAAGTTCTTGTAGTGTGCAAAGTGGTTTCCTGAGTTTTTAGAGATTAAAAAGTAAAAACTGACACATTGCCTGTTTTCAAGATGTATATATTCAACATATATCCAATGTGAATAGAAATTAAGCAAATACAAAAAAAATATAAAATCCTTTCAAGAAGAGAGTGTTAAAAACTGGGAGTATCAGAAAATGCATTAAGTAGGAGGCATTGCTTTGACAATGCTTTGAATTAATTTTGATATTTTATGTAGAAGTGGGGGTAGTACATCCCTGACATGGGCAAAGGATGGAATTTGTCATGTATGAAATAGCTCACCAGTCAATTTGATGGGGCTGGGAAATAAGTGGAAGGGATTAATATGAATAAGAAAAAATTGGAAAATGTATCATGGAATGGAATTCTCTTCCAATACTAAAATTAAATCACATTTTATTGGAAAATGGGTAAGAAGCAAAGGCCTTACACTATCTAC
The DNA here is from genome assembly GCA_023553655.1 of Myrmecobius fasciatus. Lineage (NCBI taxonomy): Eukaryota > Metazoa > Chordata > Mammalia > Dasyuromorphia > Myrmecobiidae > Myrmecobius > Myrmecobius fasciatus. The sequence continues at coordinate 56,944 of JAJPUD010007222.1, forward strand.
TTATAGTAGTTGCTTATGGCAGAGCATTCATCTGCCCCTTCTCATATACTCTGGTATTACTCCAAAAAAATTCTTCATCAGTAATTCTATACTTGAGTTAATGAAGGGAACATCCATCATGATCTGAATAGTCTGGATAAAGTTAGAATACAGGGAGAAATATAAACTTTGTAAAAACAAAAATCAATAAATTTTTAAAAAACATATTGGGCAGATAGATATGGTTAGATTCCCTTTCTCTGTAATAGAGAACTATCAATAATAATAATAATAATAATATCGTATAGTGGTGTAATATTTATAAAATACTTTGCTCTGAACAACCCTATGAATTAGAGAAGGAAAGTATTGTTATCTCTTTTACAGATGAAGAAATACACATAAATAGTCAGGGATTTATGATCATATACCTCATATTAGAACTCAGAATTGAAAACAAGTTCTCTAATAGGTCTTCTACCACATCTTGCTTTCTTGGAAGATGGAATAGCATAGGCCAAGGTGTACACTGAAACTGCATGCTAAAGGCATCTTTAAGTAAATGGAGCTTCTGATTTTTAATCTTGGCTGTATATATTGGTCTGTGCTTTACAGATTTTGCCTAAAAATAGTGCTGTAAATAAAAAATGAGGTATAATCCTTTAAAACCCAAATTAAATTAAAAATATTATAATTCAATAGCATTTATAAGCTGTGTGAAACACAAACATTGACACAACAAATTATCATTTTTCCAGTCATCAAATAAATTATTGTTCCATTTTAGCTTCTTTATTTTTGCTCAAACTCTCCCTCATGAGTCTTTTCTTTCTTCCTCCTCTGAATATCTTGAGTGTGAATATCTTGCAAGTGAAAAGCACTTTTTGCTTTATTTTGGGGTTTTTTTTGGCCATTTTAGCTGCTGTCCTGAGCATTCTGTTATGTCAACAAACTCATGGTTTCTCCCCCTTTGTCAAACACTGAAATAATTTGCCACTTCATAATAACTACATGAATGTGTGCATGCATATATGCATACATGTATGCATACAAAATATATGAATAAAAATTCAATTTAATTTAGCACACATTGAAGGTACTCTACTAGAGAAAATAAAGATACAGTGACTAGCACAAGTCAAGCACTTAAAAATGCTTGTTGAATGATGAAACAGTCCTTATGCTCAAAGTGAAATACAAATCATACTTAAGTGAATAAAAATGAAATGTTTCTACACACAGACACACACACACACACACACTTCTGGCTTGGACCAATGATTTCTAATATTTGGGTTCCTAATATTGGAAACCGCTAGCTTAAAAACAAGTTATCCAACAAAGTAGCTTAACAACATGTTTGTCATTCATTCGTCTTTTCTTTCATTAATCATTCAATGAGCATTTACTAGCCTCCTACTCTATGCCTAGGATATTCTTCATGAGAGATTTTTTAAAAATACATCTGTAACTTTTGATTTTTTGCCTGAAGTGACTTGCCTATGGTTATACAGCTCATATAGAGAAGAAAAGACTTGATTTTTCTTGTATCCAAATCCAGCCCTCTATTGATTATGCCATGCTGACTTTCAAATTATACACAAAGTAATTTCAAGATAGAGTGAATGCAAAAAATTGTAGTGATCAGGAGAAATCTTGTGTAGGAGGTGTCACCTCCTGAGTTGTAAAGGAAATTAGGGATTCTACATAGCAAAGGTATAGATGCATATATTTTGAAATTATAATTTGAAACGTACTCATACTATACTTGCTAAACAGTTAAGATAGACACATATATTTCAAATTAATTGATTGAACCTCAAATTTCAATGACAAAATGTTCCCATATACATATATATAGACATAAATTCTATACTCTATTTATAAGAATATAGATTCTCATGCTCACTTTCCTTCCAAAACTAACTCCCTTTAAAAAGGCAAAATGCTCCTAAGATGTCAGCAAACTTTCAACAGAATTATGCCCAGTTGGCAGATTTTTGCATAGTTGGCACCTAATAAATGTTTCTTGGATGTTGAATGAATGTTGAATGAATGAATGTTCTTTGGAATGTCAAGGAGGAGTTGTATGAGTGGGTGCAGTGACCACATCCTGTGGAATGATGGGTGTGGTTTGAAAGTACAGAAGAGCCTAAGGAGGAGTGAAATGTGGAAGTAGTGACTCCCCCCATTCCATTCAAAATTGGAATTGGTTTTAAAAATCATATTCTAAAATTTGTTCTTAAACACCCTGACTATTAGAGTTATTTCAAAATGGAAAAAGCTATCTCAGGAAGATTTTACTTTATTGAAGCCTTCATGCAAAAGCTGGATGTTAATTTATCAAGAAGAAAGTATAACAGGTTCTTAATGAGGTCTGGGTTGTATAAGATGATTTCTGAGAACCCACACAATTCTAAAATTCTGCTAATTTGTAAACAAATATTATTCTTCCAATGAATTTAAATCTGGAAATACGAGGGTAATAAGAAATATTTTTGAGATATACTGAGTTTTTTCTTTTTTTAAGAACAATAAGTTGAAGGATCAGAATCAATGATTTCATAGGTATGGTGAATGCACGTTGCATTATACCAATTAAGATTTGTAATTTATACTTATTGAGAGTTTTATACAAAAGCACTGAGAGCATAAGAGATTTGTAATGGCCCCATTGACAGTGTCATAGACAAGATCCAAATCAAAGTCTTTCTTCCTCCAAGGATAACCTTTTATCCATTCTATTGTACTGCTTTTCTGGGGGAAAAAAAAAAAAAGCTCTTGCTAATCTCAATATCTCCTAGTATCCTACACTCCATTTATTGATAAGAAAGAATTATCCATGATCTAAAAGTCAAGAATCCAAAGTATGATTAGTTTGGAAACCTTGCTTTTAATCATTTTTGAAGCCAGGGCAGACTAAGGTTCCAGGGTGTTCTTTTTCAGAAATTCATATATTACATACAATTATACAATTAAAATAAACAAAAAATCAAAACCAAAACATTCAAACAACAACAATAAACTTGGATCATGTTTTCAGGAGGGTAAAAGAGAATTTGAGGGAATAGTTGACAATTTTACAATCTGCCAGGCAGAAATTCTAATTGTATTGGGATGAGGGAAAGGGGGCTGGGGGAATTTTATTATCAATGACATGCCAATTTTTAATAGTTTCTATTATATTTTTCTTACATATTGTATTTTTTCCCATTTGTACATAAAGGTTGACACAATAATAACATGAGTTATAGCTCCCAGAAAAGCATTAGAGTCATGATATTGTTCTACAGAAGTAATAACGTTAGGATATTTGATTGAAACAATATATGCAAAGAAGCATTTCTTTTTTTATTTAAACATCATACAATTTATATTTGTGTTTCATATTGTTTCCTATGTGAATAATATATAACACCAATTTAAATAAATAAAATGCTTCAGTCAAAATTGTACTTATTTGTGGAAATAGTTTCAGTTCTAAGAAAAGTGGAGGCACCTTCCTTGCTCTATTTTTTGTGCTAATCTTCCTTATTCATTAACTGTGGGATGGAGGCAAGACATTTGAAGAGTCAATGCCTTTATTATTTACACTCCATTATTTAAAATTGAGAGAATAATGACAGCTCCATTTATATTCTCCATAAAATAAGAGAAAGTGATAAAATATGAAATAACATTAAACTTAAACTTTTATAAACATACATATCTACATATCTTTATCTATAAATATGTATGTATGTTATGAAATCAGGAATACACTAATTTCTTGACCACCAGCTCTAGAAAATGTATGTATGTCACATTTTTAAGTGTAATTTTCATTAACATTTTTTCTGATTCAGTCCAGGCAATAAAGCAATAAATCCAGTTCTGATTTCCAGCATTTTATGATTTCTAATGTATATGTAAACATTTGTTTACATAAATTTAACAAATGGCTTGCATAGACAACATGAGCTGGCTACAGCACACTGTGTGTGTGTATATGCATACATGTATACAAAGATACATGCCATATGGCACGTGATATGATGGTACCAGCATGTGTTTATGTTTATATACATATACACATAATATACACATGTGTGAATATGTATATAATACACTGACAGATGTGTGAATATGTACATAATACACAGAGGGATGTGTATATATCTAAGAAATGGTGCTTGTTTTGTTTGTATCTGTTCTATATTGTTTGTCCTCACTTTCAGGCCAGGAGTGCAGAAGAGTGGTATAGCAGTCAACTAGTTCAGTAGGGAAGTCCTGAGAATCTCTTGGACTTAAGTCCAAGAGGGATTTTGAACTTGAAAAAGGCACTGTACTCTATGGGAAACAAGATAATCTATGAATTGAATAACTTCCCCTTCCTGCCAAAATGAGGTACTTGGGAAAGAAGGAACACTTTGCTTCCCACATGTTAGAATATATTTCTTTTTATTACATTATGAAGGAAATATTCTTTCATATAAGGTCCTGTGTTTTATATATATATGTGTATAAGTATGCATGCATGTAGGCATACCTACATACATATATATGTGTGCATATGTATGTGTGTGTATAAATGCATTGCATAAATGCATGATTTGCATAATATTTTTTTCAATATTTTTGAATATATGTGGAGGGGAAAATTTATTTCTATAAATGATATGTAAAAAAGTTTTCAGTAAAACAAAACAAAACAATTATCAATTCTCAAATCCTTGAATTTTTTTCTTCTCTTTTTTTTTAAAAAATATAAAGAAAACTGCAAAGATCTATGGCAACAACACTCTAATTTGAATTCAGAAATATAGTTTACTGGGAAGTAGCTATGGCATATAGACATTGCTTCAAAAAAATTGGAAAGATAAATGTTCAGTATTGTATGTATACAATTAAATTGTCTAATTCATTTCTATAGGAAATCAATGAGCTATATTTGAGGGTTTAAAAAGGGATTATATATTTATATAAATAAAGTAGGCATTTGCTACAATATTAACTAGTTTAGAAGGGACAAGTATTATATGTGTTCACACTTTAGACCATTAATTTCACAGCTTTCAGAGAAGGAAATTCTTCGTGCTTTGGAAAAAAATATTGTATCTTCTCATAAAGAATCTTACCCAGAAAGTATAACATTTTCTAAAAGAGTGAAGTTGGGATCATGATTCTAGTAGAAAAGGATATCTTACTATGATAATTCTTGAAATGCTTGAATACTTGAAATGTATCCTAGTTTTACAGCTGGAAGGGATGTTTCAGATCATCTAGCCCAATTCCTTGTTTTGTTCTGAACATTAATACTCTTACTCTAGATCTGATTTTTCTCCTGTAGTATGCAATACTGCTTACTTCTTTCCCTTGTTACACCTTCACTAACATCACAAACCTTGTCCTCATTGAGGAAGAGGCATAATTATCAATGACATCTAAGTATTTAAATTAAATTAATTTATGTTTATTGATTATTAAAATAAAAGGAAAATAGAATGAACTAAAAAGTAAAAGGAAGAACAAAGAGGTATCCACAAGGCACAAAAAGATCTTAAATATCTAAAGAATAAAGGATGTTGAAAGAATCAGAAATCAGAAAGGGAAATATTAAATTAATATTTCATAATTATACACTAGTTCTTTCACATTTTGATTATTCATTTATTTTAAAACTTTAATTTTTTTTATTTACAAATTTTCTTCCTTTCTCCCACCCCTTCCTCCCACATGCACTGAAAAGGAAAGCAATATATCAGTTATAAATTTGAAATCATGTAAAACATGTCCATTTTAGCCATTTTTTTAAAGCAAGAAAAATAAAAAAGTGAAAAAATAACATTTCAATTTGCACTTAGAGTTCATCAGTTTTCTCACTGGAAGTTAATAGCATTTTGTCATCATGAGTCCTTTGAAATTGACTTGGATTGTTGTATTGTTCAGAATAGTCAAATATTTCACAGTTGATCATTTTTATTTTTATTTTTAATGTAATATTTCATTTCACTTTTATTTGCACTGTCATATTTACTCCCGTGCCATAAGCTTTTGCTTCTTCAATTTCTTTTGGGATATCTTTTTTCTTTTCAGCAACTTCCTCTTCTGGTTTAGGAACAATTTGTTTCTTTTCAGTAAGTATCATCTCAATGTGGCAAGGAGAACTCATGTATGGGTTGATTCGACCATGCGCCCTGTAAGTACGCCGTCGCATTTTGGGGGCCTTGTTAACCTGAATATGCTCAATGACAAGATAATCCACATCCAAGCCCTTCAGTTCTGCATTACTCTCTGCATTTTTAAGCATGTGCAGCAAGAACTCAGCACTCTTTTTGGGCCAGAGACCCTGTGTCCAATCCCATTGCTTAGCCTGAGCACACCTGCCAACTCCACCATTATATCGGTGGAAAGGAACACATTGTTTTTTCAATGTGACATCTTTCAAATATTTGGTAGCTTTTCGGATATGCATGCCTTTGATAGCTTGGGCTGTTTCCCAGGTATTCTTGAAGTGAACCCGGAGGTTTGAGCCCCTTGACTTGCATGATTTTGTGGGGTTCTCTGGATCAAGAGAATACCTCACCATTTTAAATGATTACCCAGGACGGCTCAAAGGAAGAGCCAGTTGATCATTTTTACAACATTGCTGTTACTGTACATATCTCCTGATTCCTCTCATTTCACTTCGCAACAGTTCATATAGTTCTTGCCATGTTTTTCTGAGCCTCTTCCCCTTGATTATTTTCTATTGCACAATAGTATTTCATCACAATTACATACTATACCATACTGTGGTAAGTAATCTCCTTCCAATAAGTTGCTTAATACACTTACCATTTGCTGCTGTTGAGTTACAGACTTTTCCTGCTGAACTCCCAAGTTCTTTTAGGCCAGAAAAATGTCTGATATTCCAAAAGTGTTATTTTAAAGTTGTTTGGAGAGTTGATGGCTATTTTTTTCCAAGACTAAGAATGTGATGAACTTTATTATTATCTCACTGTGTGAATTCTTTTTTTTTCCCCTTTATTAAAACTTTTTATTTTTAAAAACATGTGCATGGATGGACAATTCTTCAACATTTACCCTTGCAAAAGATGGTATTCCAATTTTCCCCTCCTCCCCCCACACCCTTACCTAGATGGCAAATAGCTCAATATATGTTAAACATGGTAGAAATATATGTTAAATGCAATATATGCATACATATTTATACAATTATTGTGTCACATAAGAAAAATCAATTCAGGGGCAGCTAGGTGGCACAGTGGATAGAGCACCAGCCCTGGAGTCAGGAGGATCTGAGTTCAAATCTGGTCTCAGACACTTAACATTCCCTAGCTGTGTGACCTTGGGCAAGTCACTTAACCTCAATTGCCTCAGCCAAAAAAAAAAAATCAATTCAAACCAGTTAAAAAAAAGAAGTAAAATAAAATGCAAGCAAACAACCAAAAAAGACTGAAAATGCTATATTGTGAACCACACTCAATTCCTACACTCCCCTCTCTGGGTGTAGATGGTTCTCTTCATCAATAAACAATTAGTCTAATACATCTTAAATATGATAGAAATATATGTGAAATCCAATATATGCATAGATATTTATACAAGTATTTTGCTGCATAAGAAAAATTAAATGAAACCAGTAAAAAGAGAGAGAAACAAAATAAAATTCAAGCAAAGAACAAAAAAAAGAGTGAAAATTCTATGTTGTGAACCACACTTACTTCCCACAGTACCCTCAGGATGTAGAGGGTTCTCTTCATCACAGCATCATTGGAACTGGTCTGAATCATATCATTTTTGAAGAGAGCCACATCCATCAGAATTGATCACCATATAATCCTATTGTTGCCATATACAATGATTTCTTGGTTCTGCTCATTTCACTTAACATCAGTTCATGTAAGTCTCTCCAGGCCTCTCTGAAATCATCCTGTTGGTTATTTCTTACAAAACACTAATGTTCCATAGCATTCATGTACCATAATTTATTCAGCCATTTTCCAATTAATGGGCATCCATTCAGTTTCCAGTTTCTTGACACTACAAAAAGGGCTGCCACAAATATTTTTGTACATATGAGTCCCTTTCCCTCCTTTAAAATCTCTTTGGGATATAAGCCCTATAGAAACATTGCTGGATTAAAGGGTATTCAAAATTTGATAACTTTTTGAGCATAATTCCAAATTGCTGTCCTGAATGGTTGAAATCAGTTTACAACTCCACTAACAGTATATGTGTCCCAGTTTTCCCATATCCCCTCCAACACTGGTCATTATCTTTTCCTGTCATCTGAGCCAATGTGAGAGGTGTGGAGCAGTATCTCAGAGTTGTCTTAATTTACATTTCTCTGATTAATAATGATTTAGGGCACCTTTCATATGATTAGAAAGTTTCAGTTTCTTCATCTGAAAATTGTCTGTTCATATCCTTATCAATTGGAGAATGGCTTGAATTATTATATAAAATATAATAAAGATGACAATACTACTTAAATTAATCTACTTATTTAGTGCTATGCCAAACAAACTGCCAAGAAACTATTTTACTGACCTAGAAAAAATAACAACAAAATTCATCTGGAAGAACAAAAGGTCAAGAATTTCAAGGGAATTAGTGAGAAAAAATGCAAATGAATGTGACCTAGCTGTACCAGATTTATAACTATATTATAAAGCAGCAGTAATCAAAATGATTTGGTACTGGCTAAGAAACAGAATAGTCAATCAGTAGAATAGGTTAGATTCATAGGACTACTCTACTGATCGACTATTTTATTTCTTTATTATATTTGTTTGACCTATCCAAGAGCACATGATATTTTTCCAATTGTTTAGCTATTACTTTATTTTTGTGGAAAGTGTTTGGTAGTTTTGCTCATATACTTCCTAACTTTCCCTTGGCAGAGAAATTCCCAAATATCTTATACTATTGATAGTTATTTTAGAAGGAATTTCTCTTTGTATTTCTTGCTGCTAAGTTTTATTAGTAATGTATAAAAATGCTGATTATTTATGTGAATTTATTTTGTATCATGCAACTTTGTTAAAATTGTGGATTATTTCTAATAGTTTTTTACTTGATTCTCTATGGTTCTCTAAGTAGACCATCATATCATCTGAAAAAAGTAATAATTTGGTTTCCTCATTACATATTCTAATTCCTTTAATCTCTTTTTCTTTTCTTATTGCTAAAGCTAGCATTTCTAATACAATATTGAATAGTAATGGTAATAGTGGGGAACATTGTTTTACCCCTGATCTTATTGGGAATGGTTCCAGCTTATCTCCATTACATATGATGCTTACTGATGATCTTAAATAGATGCTATTTACTATATATTAAGGAAAAGTCTATACTTTCTAGTGTTTTTAATAGGAATGGATGTTGGATTTTATCAAATGCGATTTCTTCATCTATTGAGACAATCATATGATTTTTGTTTGGCTATTGATATAGTCAATTATGCTAAAAGTTTTCCTAATATTGAACCAAGTAGATATAAATCCTAATTGGTCATGATGTATTATCTTGGGGATAACTTTTCTATACTCTTTATTAATATTGCATTTATAATTTTTGGATCATTATTCATTAGGGAAATTGGTCTATAATTTTCTTTCTCTGTTTTCACCCTACCTGGTTTAGCCATCAGCATCATATCTGTGTCATAAAAGGAATTTGGTAGGAGTCCTTTCCCTATTTTTCCAAAAAGTTTATATAGTATTGGAGTTAATTGTTCTTTAAATGTTTTGGTAGAATTCACATGTAAATCCATCTGGCCCTGGAGATTTTTTTCTTAGAGACCTGATTAATAAGTTGTTCTATTTCTTTCTCTAAAATGGGACTATTTAAGTAATTTATTTCCTCTTCTGTTAATGGGGGCAATCTATATTTTTGCATGTTTTCCTCCATTTCACTTAGGTTATCAAATATATTGGCATAAAATTGGGCAAAATAACTTATTGAAATTATTTGCTTTAATTTCCTCTTCATTAATGGTACATTTTCCCTTTTCATTTTTGAAACTAACAATTTGATTTTCCTCTTTCCTTTTTCTAATCAAATTAACTAAAGATTTATCTATTTTATTTTTTTCCCCATAAAACCAACTCAGTTTTATTTATTAATTCAATAGTTTTTTGTTTTTTGTTTTAACTTTCAATTTTGTTAATCTCTCCTTTTATATTTAGGATTTCAAGTTTGATATTTGGGGGGTTTTAATTTTTTTCTAGCTTTTTGTACTTGCAAGCCCAACTTATTGATCTTCTCTTTTATTTTATGCAAGTATCTAGAGATATAAAATTTTCCCTTATTAATGCTTTGACTGCTTCCCACAAACTTTGGTATGTTGTCTCATTGGATGAAATTAATAATTGTGTCTATGATACCAATCAAACTCCCAAGAAATTATTTTACAGATCTAGAAAAAAATAGTAACAAAGTTCATTTGGAAGAACAAAAGGTCAAGAATTTCAAGGGAATTAATAAAAATAAAAAAAAAGGCTGATGAAGGTAGCCTTGCTGTACCATATCTAAAACTATATTATAAAGCAGCAGTCATCAAAACCATTTGGTACTGGCTAAGAAATAGAGTAGTCGATCAGTGGCATAGGATAGGATCACAGGACAAACTAGGCAATAACTATAGCAATTTAGTGTTTGATAAACCCAAAGACTCCAGCTTTTGGGATAAGTACTCACTATTCAACAAAAACTGCTGGGAAAATTGGAAACTAGTGTGGAAGAAACTAGGGCTTGACCCATACCTAACACCACATACCAAGATAAGATTTAAATGGGTTCATGATCTAGATATAAAGAGTGATATTGTAAGCAAATTATAGGAACATAGGATAGTTTACCTCTCAGACCTGTGGAGATGGAATAAATTTATGTCCAAAGAAGATCTGGAAATCTTAATTGAACACCAGATAGATAATTTTGATTATATTAAGTTAAAAAGTTTCTCTACAAACAAAACTAATGCAGACAAGATTAGGAGGGAAGCATCAAATTGGGAAATCATCTTTACATTTAAGGGTTCTGATAAAGGTCTCATCTCTAAGATATATAGAGAATTGTCTCATATTTATAAGAATTCAAGCCATTCTCCAGTTGATAAATGGTCAAAGGATATGAACAGACAATTTTCAGATGATGACATTAAAACTATTTATAATCATATGAAAAGGTGCTCCAAATCACTATTGATCAGAGAAATGCAAATTAAGACAACTCTGAGGTACCACTACACACCTGTCAGGTTGGCTAATATGACAGGAAAAGATAAAGAATGTTGGAGGGGATGTGAGAAGACTGGGACACTGATGCATTGTTGGTGGAGCTGTGAACGGATACAGCCATTCTGGAGAGCAATTTGGAGCTATGCTCAAAAAGCTATCAAACTATGCATACCCTTTGACCCAGCAGTGTTTCTATTGGGCCTATATCCCAAAGAAATCATAAAAGAAGGAAAGGGCCCCACATGTGCAAGAATGTTTGTGGCAGCCCTTTTTGTAGTGGCTAGAAACTGGAAACTGAATGGATGCCCATCAGTTGGAGAGTGGCTGAATAAATTATGGTATATGATTGTTATGGAATATTATTGCTCTGTAAGAAACGACCAGCAGGACAATTTCAGAGAGGGCTGGAGAGACTTGCATGAACTGATGCTGAGTGAAATGAGCAGAACCAGGAGATCATTATACAATACACAGCAACAATACTATATGAGGATCAGTTCTAATGGACATGGCTCTCTTCAACAATGAAATGCTTCAAACCAGTTCCAATTGTTCGGTGAAGAGAGCCATATACACCCAGAGAGAGGGATATGAAATGTGGACCACAACATAACATTTTCATGTTCTCTATTGAGGTTTGCTTGCATTGTATTTCCTTTATTGGATTATTCTCTCTTATAGATACGATTTCTCCTGAACAAAAAATGTGTGGCAATAACTATACATATATTAGGTTTCTTAAGTATTCTAACATAATTATCATGTAGAGGATATCCTGCCATCTAGGGGAGGGGTGGGGAGTAGGGGGGAAAAATTTGTAACAGAAAGCTTTGTAAGGGTTAATATTTAGGAATTACCCATACATGTTTTGCAAATAAAAAGTATTAATTAAAAAAATTTAAAAAAAAATTTTGAGTAGGATGATATCAGGGTCAGAACTACCAACTAAGTATAGAATGAGCTTCAATGAGAAAACCAACCAGAAAACTTTTCCTTGGGTCCAGGAATGTGGTGATGAGGGTCTACACCATGGATGTGTAGAAGTGAAGAGAAAAGGTTGAATGCAAGAGATGTTGCATAGACAGAAACTCTAATGTTTGTAATAGATTGGATGTGTGGGATAATTATGAGCGTAGAGAGGAGGATGATTCCATGGTTATAAGCTTGGATGACTGTTAGGTTGGTGGTATCCTAGAGAGAAATTGAAAAAAGGAAATGGAAACAGATGATAAATTCTATTTTGGACATTTTCACTTCTAAATTCTTATGAGACATCTAGTTCCTTCTAGATAAGTCCAATTCTCCTTTGTTGAAGAAGAATCTCTTCTATATTGTTTGGTGTCAAGCTTTGAAAGGAAACACAATACAGTGAAAAGAGCACTCACTTTGAATTTCAATATGTATTGAAATCTTGTCTCTCTCATTTACCGCCTTGGTGACATTGTACAAGTAATTTATCCTTTCTGTTTCCTCATTTAATAATTTCTTCTGAGTTTCGGCCTTTCAGTCTTCTTCCCTCTTTCCCTTTTTTCCCTTTCCCCTCTCCTCTCCTTCCCCTTTCCTCCCTTCCCTTCTTTCCCCTTTCCTTCCCTTCTCCCCTCCTCTTTCCCTCTACATCCTTTCTCCTTCCTCGACCTAGACGATGCAGTGGTGGAGACAGCCGAGGAGGCCACGGAGCCCGCTGAGGCAGACATCACAGGATTGTGCCAGGACATGTTCTCCAAGATGGACACGTACCTGACCAGCGAGCTGACAGCCACCAGCGAAGACTATAAACTTCTGGAAAATATGAACAAGCTGACCAGCTTGAAATATCTAGAAATGAAAGATATCGCAGTCAATATAAACAGAAACCTAAAGGACCTAAACCAGAAATATGCAGCACTTCAGCCTTATCTGGATCAGATCACTTTAATTGAGGAGCAAGTAGCAGCTATTGAGCAAGCAGCCTACAAATTGGATGCATATTCAAAGAAACTAGAAGCAAAATACAAGAAGTTAGAGAGGCGATGAAAATTCTTTAATACAAAGACTTGAACTCCACGAATGTGTCATTAGAGTTGAAATGAGTGAGATGGAAAGTTACCAGACTGCTGTGCTTCAGTTCCAGCAAAGGCCGAGGGGCTGCAGGTCTGGGGAGGGCCAGGCCCCCATTTGGCTGGTTGTGTTACTTTGGCCACCCCTTGATGTCTTCCTAAAACCATCCCTGTGGAACTCCACCTTATCATGTATTTCCTCGTATGCCCTGGACCAAGGCTCAGAAATCAGAATCAACCCCTGCCAGAGCAGACCCAGATGAGCTGCGCTGGCATCCCTGTCTTATCCCTCCCCTCTCTCTTTCAGTGTTGCAAATGCGATCCCACTCCCTAATCTGTTCTTGAACTTAAATAATAAATATAAATTTATAAAAAAAAAAATTCTGAGTTTCTTCATATGCAAAATGAAAAGGTTGGGCCTGATATTCTATGAGGAACATTCTATTTCTATATCTATAATTTGACTTTTTGTCATATTTCTCTGCTATGTAATCATATGTAACCTGAGTCCCAAATCTTATTGGTATGGGACTCTTTCCTCATTGAGAAAGATCAATATCTCACAGCTGATTGGGGTGAGAGCAGGGAAGGCCAGAATCAGCAAGGGTGAGAGAAAGGAGAGTTTTGTTTTTTCATTTCTCTTAAGTTTCATCAAGCTGTTGGATGTCTTTATATCTTTGGTATGTTTGGATTTCAGGGTCTACTGGCTTCAGGTTCCAAGATGAGACAGACAATGCCAACTGCATTTTGGTATTGTGAAGGAATAGATTCTGGGAAGAAATCCCTTTTGGGACTGGCAGTCTCCATTATATTCCTATCTCCAACTTGTTACACTAGAGATTTTTGCTTTGCTATTGGCTTGTATAAATTGGTTCCTTTGCCACTTCTTATGTATATATTGATGGGATTCATATTTGAAGGGAAAAGAGTCAAACCTTAGACATAAAGCTTGAAATCCTGCGACCCTCAATTAATGAAAACAGAGATCAGAAATTAACTTGAATAGGAAAACTACATCTTTTAGAATAATTGTAGTTTGGGAGCAGATAGATGGAATTTTAGCCTGCTTACTCACCCTTTCCCTTTCTGAGAGCAGAGTTGTCTAACTTCTAGCCCCAACTTCCTATTTCTCCTCCTTGAAGAAAGCAGATGTGGAGAAAAGGATAGAGATTACTTTACCTTCCTTCGTTATATGTGGGCAGCAATCTTTTCTAGAAAAAAAATTAGGAAATTTTAAATCTAAGATAACATGATATATTTCAAAAAGTTTAAAATACTTCAAAGACAACTATAAACACTCCCCCCCTCTTGTGACATTTTCATCTTTTCAGCAAAATTAAAAATGATTTCTTCTTTCTCTGCATTTTGAATTTTTCTTGTTCTTATGCTACTTTTCCACATATAACCATGATTTGTAATATTTGAATGAGCATATGTGTCCTATTTTCCCAACTGCTTTGTAAATTTCTTAAAGGCAGCAATCTTGTTCCACTGGGTGAGTAGAAATGAATGAATAGATTATATTTTGGGAAAAAGAATTAGGATAACAATGGGGAAAAAAGTGTTTAATTTAGAATTTACAATATTGAAAATTTTATTATCCCTCTCCAGGTTTGTTGAGGTTATGAAAGTTTGGGTTCACAGACTGGTGTTGCGAAGTGTCTCAAAAGAATTTGCATGCTTGAACTCATTTCCTAGTCAAAGGGCAAAGTTTATTGTAATTGTAATGTCATTGCAAGCAGGCTGAATTCCAAAAGAAATTAGCAAAGTCCTAAGAGAACAGAGATACCTCCCCCATCCAGCTTTGTATCATTGACATGCTAATTCTATGGATGAGAGAAGTGGTCTTTGGAATTGGGTTATCACTGACCAACAGATTATCTATCTGACAGTAATGAACTGAGGAATGGTCTATTCACTATTGTCTCAAGAGTTTGATCTGTGGGACTATCCTGAGTCCAGAAGCTATTTGACTGAGAAGTGGCCTATTCAGAATCAAACAGATTAAGTGTGGGAGTTTCCTGAGGCAGACTCCAAAGCCAGAAGATTAAGGACTTCTGACTTATTGTTAAAACAGAAGCCCCATGCCAAAATCAGGAGACCTCAAATGCTATATTACATCATTTTCCCCTACAAGCAGTTTGTACTCCAAATTCATTAGGGACAAAGGGATGGAGATTTCATCTTCTGAAGCAGCTTCATGCTGATAAGGGATGTAGAGCTGTCCCTTTGCCTAGTGGAGTCCATACGGGGGAGGAGGCAAGATGGCAGCAGCAACAATATTCAGAGGGGTGGGTAGATGTCAGAATCAGTTAGCTAATGGTATTGAAGTTGAACAAATAGTTGGAAGTTCATAACTTGGAGCCTGGCAGAAACAAATCTCATAAGTAAATTGAAAATGTAGGGGCCAAATATGAGTAAAAAAAAAAATTAGAAGTGGAGTTAGTAAGGACAATAACCAGGAACCCCACCCAGAGGAAAGCTGGGGAAGGGGGAAAGATGATACTATCATGAATGCCTCTCATTTACATAGCTTTTCCATGGATAAATGTCAAATAATGTTTTCCCCAAAATTCCCACTTTTGTCTCCTTGAAGGGGTGGGAGCTGGGTCTGAAGCAGTGGCATTATACAGTGAAAGGATATGACCTGGGGTGCAAGCACCATAACAGGTCCCTCAGAAAAATCAAAGTAAAATGGAAAACCCATTTTTACAAAAAAAAAATGTATATATATATACATATACATATACATATATCTCCCTTAGGTGCACAGATGGTACCTGAGGTCAAGTTTTATAGTTCTCCTAGTTTCCTAGTTAGTTGTCCCCAAGGATGATTTTAATTACATGACATTATAAAAATCAGAATGTTGGTTCTCAGGAGGTTATGAAGAGGCTTCAAGGAACGTGGTATAGAAGCATTATGAGTGAGTTTGTCAAAATAGTTTTGGAATGGATATCCTATAATTATTATGTGGATAAGAGATCCTTTCTGGAAAGAAAACAGTCAGGTTAAAGTTAATCCCCTAGGGTGGCTTCAAGATGAAGATGGATTGGGAATGGAGCCTTTGTAAATAATGCATCAGATCAAATACATGGGCTGCCTTAAGGATGCTGAGGGCACACCCAACAATGTTGAATGCCCCCACTGCCCACAAAGTTCCCCAGCAGGACTAAAGACTAAGGAGTTACCTCCCCACTGGCAGGGGCCACAGGGTGAGAAAGCTAGAGAGAAGATACTGAGAGCAAGGCTCTCACCCTTGGATTGTTGTTAAAGGTACACCTGGAAAAAGTGGAAAATAACAAGAAAGAAAGAAAGTTAATCTTAAGTGCCTCAGCCACCTTTTCAATTATTTGAGAAGTGAAGCCTGGGCCATTGTCACTCTGCAAAGAGCTGAACAGGCCAAAAAGAAGTTCCTACTGGCTGGCCTCTGGGATTATAAACTGACCTCAGGGTATTTGAAACCACCCAGACAGAGAAAGGGCCTATCCCCTTTGGATGTAAGAGTCAGGGAGCTGGGGAATTAAAGGTGCCATGGTCGGGGGCAAATGGGCAGCAGCACAGGCAGCTGAATCTGCAAGCCTGTTTCCCTTACATATTTAATAGGAAAATTTTTTTGCTGTTAAAAGTCCCAATTCTTTCCATATAGTTCCATGAGTATGCAAAATATGAAAAGCATATTTGGAGCCTGTATAAATGTTCATTCTCATTCCATTCCCCAATTCTAAAACTCTTGTGAGGGCAAAAATGCTCTGAACCTGGTGCAAGGTTAGAACCTCCAATGGTTGGCACAGGGTGAGCTTAGAGGTTTCCTCAAATAGAAGAGCTGTGGAAGCTAGTTCTAAGGCAGGAGAGTCACCCCAAGACACCAAGTTTCTTTGAGAAGTAAACAAGGGGTCTGAAATAAGGTTCAGGAACCTGAATCAAGGCTGACCCTGCCTTCCATCACCATACAGAGTAAAAAGGCTTTTAGGTAGAGCTAAGGCCTGTCAAGAGATTAATTTAGCTTTCAGGGTCTTAATCAGACTGATAAGACTCTGGGCCTTTAAACAAAGAACCTTCAAAGCCCTTGGTGGGAGAGGTAGGGCTGGAAGTTTAGGGTTGGTATGGTTGAAGTCAGAGAAGCCTCAAGCTTGGGGCTGCAGATCAAGATATCATTTAACCCATACTGACCATGTTCATTGGTGAGGAATTATGTTTCCCTGGATTTGCCCTTTGCAAAATGAAATGCAAAAGAAAGCACCTTTAATATCTAAGGTAGAAAACCATTTTGCCCCCTGGGATGCTTGTATAGGGCTCATAACTTCTACTGACCATTTGCTTTGATTATAGAAATTTGCTTTAAGCAGAAAAAGTAGGGGGCATGATTATAATAGCATCAAAACAGGTTACTTCAAGCCTCAGCCTGAGAGCACATACATGATAGGATATGACATCCTTAGAACTGTTTGACAGCTGATCATGCAGTAATTAACCAGACTCAGAAATTATCAGGTGGGGAAACAAAGAAACAGCTGGGAAACTGAGTCAGAAGGATCCTATCCTAAGCAGAACTAAGGTTGTATTCTCCCACCTTTTGCCCAGATAAGTCCTCCACTTAGACATTTCAGGAAGGCATTCTCTGAATAATTTATGGCATTTCTCAAATGGTGGGCTACTGACTTAATCAAATCAAGCAATCAAATTCAGAACTCAAGAGCATCAGTTACAATCCCAAGAGATTTTATCTCTAACAGCAAATTTTACCAAACACAATTTAGGGCTAGATACATTACTTTAAAAGTTTACCAGTAAAGGATATGAACAGACAATTTTCAGATGAAGAAATTGAAACCATTTCTAGTCATATGAAAATAAGTGCTCTAAATCACTATTGATCAGAGAAGTGCAAATTAAGACAACTCTGAGATTCCACTACATACCCGTCAGATTGGCTAAAATGACAGGAAAAGATAATGACAAATGTTGGAGAGGATATGGGAAAACTGGGACATTGTTGGTGGAGTTGTAAACCAATCCCAACCATTCTAAAGAGCAATTTGGAGCTACGCTCAAAAGATTATCAAATTGTGCATTTCCTTTGATCCAGCAGTGTAGGCTTATATCCCAAATAGATCTTAAAGGAATGGAAGGGACCCACATGTACTAAAATATTTGTATACATTGTAGCAATGTAATGGCAAGAAGCTGGAAACTGAGTGGATGCCCATCAGTTGAAGAATGGCTGAATGAGTTATCGTATATGAATGTTATGGAAAATTATTGTTTTTATAAGAAATGATAAGCAGGATGATTTTAGAGAGGCTTGGAAAGACTGACATGAACTGATGCTAAATGAAATGAACAGAACCAGAAGATCATTGTACACAGCAACAAGATTATACAATGTCCAATTCTGATGGACATGGTTCTTTCCAACAATGAGATGATTCAGGCCAGTTCCAATGATCTTGTGATGATGAGAGCCATCTGCACCCAGAAAGAAGACTGTGGGAACTGAATCTGAATTCTGTTGTAGTTTGCTTGAATTTTATTTTCTTTCTCATTTTTTCCCCTTTTTGATCTGATTTTTCTTGAGCAGCAAGATAATTGCATAAATTAAATACATATGCCTACATTGGATTTACATATATATTTTACTATGTTTAACACATTGGATTACTTTTCATCTAGGAGAGAGGTGGGGGAAAAAGGAGGAAATTGAAACACAAGGTTTTGCAAGGGTTAGTGGTGAAAAATTATCCTTGCATATGTTTTGAAAATAAAAAGCTTCAATAAAAAAGTGTTTAAACTTATCCTGTTTCAAAGGATCCATGATTAGACAAACTTATAGATGCTTAGTTTCTTGTTTAGAAACTATAAATTAGAAACTATAAATCTTGAACAAGCTCATTTCTCAGGGCTGATGATCCTCCTTACCCAAATGGATTCAAGAAAACTGGCAAGCTTACAAATTAAAAGGAGTTGACAGAGACCCCAGGGAAGGGGATGAATTTACTGTTGTCTACCCCAACTATTTTTAGTGCTTTTGTGGGCTTTGCTGTTTGATACCTCCCCATACTCTGTGGAGGGGAAAAAGGTGTTGCACACCTCATAGTTGGAGATAAACTGATAAGACTTAATATGATGACAATAACTACAAGTAACTTAGTCAACAATTTTAGAATTTTCCTAAGTAACAGCCAAATAGTCTTAGCTGTAATTTCTATTCCCTTAAATAAGTTTCCCTTTTGTTTTAGGGAGACAATCCTTAAAATTTATATAGAACATATTTTTAAAATTGACAACTTTAGTTAATGAGATTCCCTAGATTCTGATTAAATATCCTGGAGAAACTGAGTTGCAATTTGATTATTTTTCAATCTATGCAAATCATTGTGTGTGTGTGTGTTTGTGTGTGTGTGTGTGTGTGTGTGTGTGAGCCAGGAAAAGGGTTAAAGTGCCAGTTTTTACTGACCAGGCCCTCAGAAGTCTGACTCTGTTTTCCTAAAGTTCCAAAACTCTTCTGTTAACACTATCAGTGCAAATAGATTACATTTTACATATCCCTATAGTGAGCTTTAATTAAAACTCCTTCAAATTTACTTTTATTATCATATCTCAGAAAAATTTCCAAATTACAACACAGAAAAATCATTTATCTGTTAGTCACATCTAAAAAACTTATAGTTACCAAATATGAAGCAATTATATCCAATAAAGCAATTAACCTTTACATAGCACATTTTATGTTAAGCACTTTTGCAATCATGTAGTCTTCACAACAACTAATATTTCTCTTTACAAATCAGAAAACTGAGCAGAGATAAAAATAATTTGCCATAAATTACATAGCTATTATCTATCCACAATTGAGACAGAGAATGATAGTCTTACCAAAGGCAGAAGCTGACTGGCTTCTCACCTTATATTGTTATGCTGGGTGGTGCCAGTGGTAGGAGATTTCTTCCCAGGCAGTTCCTGGACAGAACCTGCTGAAAACTGGGGTGACAGGTGCCAGAATCTCCCGTGGATGGTACCTTTCAGATGCCAAGGCTCAGGAAATGCTGATCCCCACTCCATTTCCATTTCCCCTGGATTAGGGAGATGTTTGGGCACCTCCCAATGTAGTTTCCAAGGTTTTGCTTCTCCTATTTCTATAGGTGAGGCAGAATTTGAATTTTAATCTGATCTGAGATGAGTGGGGTTAGAAAACAAAGGTATTTGGGCTATATGGATCTTGATAACAATCCCCACAACTTAGATACATTCTGTGGAGTGGAGTGGAAGTCTCTTAACATCTTCTGGGGTGCTTTCCCAAAAAAGCAGAAGGGAGACTCTGACAAGATAGGAGTCAAGGAAGGAATTGCTATTTACCTAACTTGTTTTTCCCTTTTCTTTCCTGTCAGAATGGGATAAATTCCTGGAATTATCCCCAATGTTTCAGGAATTTTTCTTGCAATCTAGAAATGACTAATTGCCAAACATATTAATATTGCTTTTAAATTTTTGAGAATCTGCTAAGGCATTATTTTAATTTTAATTAACTACCTTTATTTCTATAGCTCCCAGGTTGACCAGAGTCAACTTTTTTTGACCAGAGTTTGCTTTTTTGTTTTGTTTTGTTTTTGTTTTCATTTTTTGCTGATTGTGTTTTAAATCTCTCCAGGTAACAAAATCTAGTTCACAGAACATGACACAGACATTCTGCACAGAGAAACAGACAGACAAAATGACATGAAAGAGGAATGTTCTATCTTTGGCAAAAGTCATAAAATTTTACCAAAAGCTATCCTATGGCACTTCCATCTTCCCTGGCATCCCAGAGAAGTGAAAGGGTGGCAAAGGTTGCCTAAGAGCTTTGCCAAAAAATTGCAAGAATTTCCCAGTCTGGGTGTTCCTAGTCCAGGAAAACTCTCTTAGTGTGGATGGAGCTCATGACAACCCAGACAAACCTTCTCCCAGTGGTTTGAAGTGTCCTACTTTAGAATTGTGGGAGACAAAAAAGGGAGGCTTACCTTGATAAGGAGGGAATCAAGCCAGGGGAGGCCAGACTCTCCTGATACCAGGCCACCACATGTTGAAGTTGGGAAAGGGACACCAAAAGTTTGGAGTCACAGACTGGTGTGAGGTGTCTCAAAAGCATTTGTAGGCTTGAACCCATTTCCTAGCCAAAGGACAAAGTTTATTATAATTGTAATGCCATTAAAAGCAGGCTGAATTACAAAAGAAATTGGCCAAATCCTAAGAGACT
Source organism: Myrmecobius fasciatus (assembly GCA_023553655.1). Lineage (NCBI taxonomy): Eukaryota > Metazoa > Chordata > Mammalia > Dasyuromorphia > Myrmecobiidae > Myrmecobius > Myrmecobius fasciatus. The sequence goes on from JAJPUD010007222.1 coordinate 78,420, forward strand.
CCTTTATCCAATTTATCCAATCCAATCAACATTGACGTGCTAAATCTATGGCCCAGAGTAGTAGTCTTCAGATTTGGATTATCACTGACCTACAGATTATCTATCTGATAATCAGCAATGAACTAAAGGGTGATCTATTCACTATTGTCTCAAGAGTTTGAATTGTGGGACTATTCTGAGGCCAGAAACTATCTGACTGAGGAGTAGTCTATTTAGAATGAGACAAATTGAGCTTGGGGGTTTCCTGAGGCATACTTCAAACCCCGAAGATTTAGGACTACTAACATTATTAGAACAGAAACTGTCCCCAAATCAGGGGACCTAAAATGCTATATTACATCAAGCTGAATCTTGATCTGTAGCTGGAGTCTCTTGACTATTTTCATCAAAATACTGTTGTTGGAAGACAGAGAGGAATATATAAAATTGGCTGAAATTTATATTTCTCAGTGTCCATTTTTATAAAAGATTCTCTATCTGAGATAAAGGAGATTTTTTTTCTGCATGAAAAAATTATTCTAGAATGGTATGTTTTGACAGACTTTATTTCATCTGCTTACTAGTTATAGTGCTTTTTCAGAATCAGAGATTTAATCCTATGATTTCCTAGCTTTTAATTACTGTGCTTTCCCATTGCTATGTACCCCAAACTATTTTTTCTGTCCTAGACTATTCTTCCTTCCTTCCTTTTTTCTTTCCTTTCTTTTTTCCTTCTCTCTCTCTCTCTCTCTCTCTCTCTCTCTCTCTCTCTCTCTCTCTCTCTCTCTCTCTTTCTCTCTCTCTCTCTCTCTCTCTCTCTCTCTCTCTCTCTCTCTCTTCCACTCTTCTCTGTTTCCCTCTCTCTTCCTTTTCCATTCTCTCTTCCTTTCTGCCTACTAATTACATGGTCGTGTTAAGGATGAATAGATTTTCAAAAGAAACCAAGAGGTCAGGTTGAAACCTCTACTAGGATGCCTTAACGTAAACTAGTTCTAATGAAATGAAGGATACTGCTTGATAGCACTATTTTCTGTTTTTGCATAGAAGAAAAGTAGAAGAGGCCACTATAAAACGAAAAGTACAATAAATTTGGAAAAAATTAAAGGAATTTTTTTAATTTCAGGTAACTGTGTAACTCATTCAAATGGCAGACAATACAGAGACATCTGTGATTTTAAAAGTGGGTTTTTAAAGGGGTCACTTAAAAGGCAGTCTTGCAAGGTAAGAAGTGTTTTGATAATTTAAACCTCACCTTTTAGCCAAGCTTATCACCTTTGAGGAGTTTGTGACTATTTCCCCTTTGCCACTCTCTTCCCTAGCACTGAAGAATTAATTGCTTTCTTATGGGAATTTTTTGCTTCCAGGTTTTTTCACTACTCACAAACTTCTATTTTCTGGCTGAGATAGGATTTTCTAGCTGTAAAATGCTCAGAGTTCATTATTCTCCTTGTGTTACTAAGTACGGATGCAAACTACAGAGGGAGCCAGCTCATGGGCAAACCAACTAAGCCTCAGAGGATTTTGCTATCTAAGTTTCATTTTGAGAGGCTTTTATTCTGAATGTATGGAGAAACATGTTGGAAAAATTTCCTTTCTGTTTTCTACATGCAGTTTTAAATCTTAACTGCTTTGTGTTTTTTGTTTTTGTTTTTAAGTAGCATAATTGAATCACTTCTTTTTTGAAATATATAGGTAGAATAATGGATAGAAGTCTGGACCTAGAATCAGGAAGTCTCAGCTACTTAGTCATGTGACTCTGAAGAAGTTACTTATTTTATGTTTCCTTCAGTTTTCTCAGCTATGAAATGGGGATAATAGCACCTACCTTACTGGGCTGTAGTGAGGGTCAAATGAGATAATATTTATAAGGGATTTATGTGCCCAGCACATAGTGCTTATTCCTAAGAGAAATGGTTGGGCATTTATTTGGTTTCCATACTTATAAAAATTAAATTGGAGAAGTGAAATTAAATTAGAAAATTGAAACCCACAGGAACATCAGAGGACAGTTGGAGTGGAGGTTATGTCCCCAAAAAGAATGTAAGAATGTAAGTTTCTTGGGTGCAGGACTGGGTTTTATAGTCAGGAGTGGTGGCTGTGATTTGCAAAGATTCTTTTGTTCTTTGTCTCTAGCTTTCCCCTGTTATCTTTCCTTTCTTGAATGGAAGCTCCAGGAGGGGAGAGACTGGGTTGATTGTGAAACTCCCTGCTCTATTAAGTATTTGATAGCCTCAAGCTTTCTTACCTTACTTTTAGAAACCATGGTTTAGAAACCCGAGGCAAGGGGAAAAGGAGAAGGCTTTGTGGAGGAGAGTTCTCCTTAGGGAATAATAATTAAAAAAAAAAAAAGGAATGTGCTTTGCTTGAGTGTGTGTCTCTCTCTGAAACCATGTTTTCTGTGTCAGAGACTGGGCATCCTTTCTCATGAGAAAGAAATAAACTTTTTCCTGCACTTATACTCAGATTTCTGATTGTTTTAGTCGTCACTATCATTGCACACATTCCTGTATCCTTTCTTAAATGTTTTGTCTAAATAATAAATGAATTCATATTTATATAAATATATTGTTCATTTATTAAAAATGAAAGTCAAATCACACAACCCAAACCAACAAATGCTCTTTGAGGTAGTAAATACTTTATAATCAGCATCATGTACCATAAGGAGTCCTGAAATTATAACCAGAAGATTACAGATTCTGTTGCATACAACCTAAATGACCTTGAAGAAGTTCTGGTAAAATTAGAAGATTTTTAAAGTCCTGTTTCAGCTCTAAATTTTATGATCCCATCAATGTAACCCAAGACTATGTATTAATATGGGTGTTTTGAAGTGATGTTCCTTTCTCTTAAACAGTATGCTAGGGAGAGCTGGCATCTTCCATTCTGATGGGGTCAGAGAAGGTGTGGGGGTAGTATTTCAAAGATTTTTTTTTGTCCTAGTGTTGAGATTGAGAAAGGGGGTCCCAGACAAGTGTCAAGAGGTGTCTCAAAAGAATTTGCTGGATTGAATCCATCTCCTAGTCAAAGGGAAAAGCTTTATAGCAGCAGTAACACAATTACAAAAACAGGCTTGAATTCTAAGGAAATTCAGGAGAGAAACAGAAACAAGGAGATATATTTATACAGCTTTCTATCATAGATATGCTAATTCTGTGGTTCATTGGTAGGAAGGAGTGGTCTCTGGAATCTTGGTTGACAAGATTACCAGTCAGCAATGAATTGAGGAGTTGTCTATTTTCTACAGTAGGAGTTTGATCTAAGGCAGTTTCCTCAGGCCAGAAGCTATCTGACTAAGGAGTGGTCAAAATCAGACAGATTGAGCATGTGAGTTTCCTGAGGCAGATTCCAAAGCTAGAAGATTTAGGACTTTTGAGTTATTGTTAGGACCGAAGCCCCACCAAGGTCAGGGAACCACAAAATCATATTGTATCACTAGGAATCATAGCAAAATCACTCTTTCTAAAGAAGCTATATTGAAAATTCTCCTTAGTTTTAATATAATTTCTAGTCCAATCTATTTAGGACAGGAAATTCATCTTCCTTACCTGCCAACTAGAACATGCATTATTTAATAATGGTACTGTTTATGACAATGCATTTTCTTTTACACTTAAAGGTTCATAAAGTCCACTAAGTCCCCTTAGTTTAGTTTGAAGCTCTAAATGTGCAGTTTCTATAATAATCAGGATGATCAATGATATCTTTTTAATAAATATTTTGGTAAAGAAAGTTCTAGTAGACTTCTCATTACTATGAGGATTTGGTTTCCACAGTATAAAAATTAATTTGGAGAAATGAAACTTAAAATAGAAAACTGAAACCCACTGAAGGGTGGAGGGGGAAGGTTATCTCATCCAAAAGAAAAAAGAATGTAAGCTCCTTAGGAACAGGCATTGGGTTTTGTAATCTGGGATAGTGGCTGAGATTTAAAAAGAATCTTTTGTTCTTTTTCCCTAGCTTTCCACTGTTATCTTCCTCTTCCAGAATAGAAGCCCCTTGGGGTCAGGGACTAGATTGAATGGGAAACACCCTATTCTGTTAAACATTTGATAGTCCCTTTTGATAGGCTTTCTTACTTCATTTTTAGAAATTGTGCTTTGGAAAACCCAGCCAATGGGGAAAGGAGTCATGGGGTTGGAGAGGGGAGCCTGAGTTGGGGAATAAAAAAGGAAATGTCTTTTACCTGTATATTTCTCTGTAGAACCATACTTTGTATGTCAGTTTGTTCACCCTTTGTTATGAGAAAAAAATAAACTTCCTACCCTCATTTTGGACTTCAGAATGTTTTAATAGTTGCTACTGTCCCACATAAGGATATAACCCTTTGAAAGATAATTAGATGAAACAAGTATGTCCATTATCATTAATATTGTTCAATATTAAATTACAAAAGAAATTTGAGCAATCAGAATGGGCAATAAAGTAATAAAGCTGTCTCTTTTGCAGATGATATGATGATACACTTGGAAAATCCTAGAAATTCAATTCAAAAGCTAGTTAAAGCAATTAAGTTTATATTATTTATTTATTTATATTATATATTTATATCCTACTAGGATATAAATCCACATAAATCTCAGCATTTCAACATATTACCAAGAAAACCCTGCAAAAAGAGATAGTAATCTGCAGAGTGATAATTTGGTTTCTTCATTACCTACTCTGATTCCTTTTATCTCTTTTTTTTTCTCTTATTGCTAAAGCTAACATTTCTAATACAATGTTAAATAGTAATGGTGACAGTGGGCAGCCTTGTTTCACTCCTGATCTTATTGGGAACGGTTTTCGTTTGTCTCCATTACATATGATGCTTGCTGATGGTTTTAAATAGATGCTAGTGATCATTTTAAGGAAAAGCCCATTTATTCCTATACTCTCTAGTGTTTTTAATAGGAAAGGGTGTTGGATTTTGTCAAAGGCTTTTTCTGCATCTATTGAGATAATCATATGGTTTTTGTTAATTTGGTTATTAATATAATTAATTATGCCGATAGTTTTCCTAATATTGAACCAGCCCTGCATCCCTGGTAAAAATCCTACTTGGTCATAGTGTACTATCCTAGGGATGACTTTCTGTAATCTCATTGCTAAAATCTTATTTAAAATTTTTGCATCAATATTCATTAGGGAAATTGGTCTATAGTTTTCTTTCTCTGTTTTTACCCTACCTGGTTTAGCTATCAGCACCATATCGGGCTCATAAAAGGATTCTGGCAGTATACCTTCTGTCCCTAATTTCTCAAATAGTTTGTGTAGTATTGGAATCAATTGTTCTTTGAATGTTTGGTAGAATTCACATGTAAATCCATCTGGCCCTGGAGATTTTTTCTTAGGGAGTTGGTTAATGGCTTGTTCTATTTCTTTTTCTAATATGGG
>JAJPUD010007222.1:88777-111851 GCA_023553655.1 Myrmecobius fasciatus
CTGGGACACTAATACATTGTTGGTGGAACTGTGAACGGATCCAACCATTCTGGAGAGCAATTTGGAGCTATGCTCAAAAAGTTGTCAAACTGTGCATACCCTTTGACCCAGCAATGTTTCTACTGGGCCTATATCCCAAAGAGATCTTAGAGGAGGGAAAGGGACCCACATGTGCAAGAATGTTTGTGGCAGCCCTTTTTGTAGTGGCTAGAAACTGGAAACTGAAGGGATGCCCATCAATTGGAGAGTGGCTGAATAAATTATGGTATATGAATGTTATGGAATATTATTGCTCTGTAAGAAACGACCAGCAGGACGATTTCAGAGAGGCCTGGAGGGACTTGCATGAACTGATGCTGAGTGAAACGAGCAGAACCAGGAGATCATCATGCACAGCAACAACAGTATTACATGATGATCAATTCTGATGGACATGGCTCTCTGCAATAAAGAATTGTCTCAAACCAGTTCCAGTTGTTCACTGAAGAAAACCATATACACCCAGGAAGTGGGACATGAAATATGGACCACAACGTAACATTTTCATGATCTCTATTGACATTTGCTTGCATTGTGTTGCCTTTCTCTGATTCTTTTTTTTTTTCTTGTAAATAGGATTTTTCTTGCATAACATCTCAAGCATTTCAACATTATTAACATGTAGTGGACTTCCTGCCATCTAGGGGAGGGGAGGGGACTGGGGGTAAAATTTGTATTGGAAAGCTTTGTAAAGATCAAGGTTGGGGAACTACCCATACATATGTTATACAAATAAAAAGCTTAAAATAAAAAAAAAATAAAAAAAAATAAAATAAAATAAAATAAAAGAGATAGTAATATTGAGGTTTGGGAAGGGACCCCAAAAAGTTTATTGTAATTGTAAAGCCAATTGAAACAGTCTAAATTCTAAGAGAATTCAGTAAACAGAAGCAAGGAAACAAATTTATCCCATCACTAATATGCTAATTTTATGACCTAGAGGTAGAAGAACCAAGGGGTAGTCTCAAGAATTTGGTTATCACTGATCAACAGATAGTAATGTTTGTAAAACTATTCTAAGGTCAGAAGACTTGATATCATTGACAGATAGATTGTTAGAACAATAGTGTTAGGATCACAAATATATCTTCACTAAAGTCTAAGGAAAGAAATAGCATTATATTCCTGGGACAAAAGATTTTTACAGTCATTGACAGAGCAATAGCATTCTTAGATTAAAGAGACTCAAGATCAGATTCCAAAGCCAGAAGATTTAAAATCAGTGACAGATTGTTAGAACAGAAGCCCCCTAAGGTCAGGGGACATTAAAATTATTGCCCTAGGAGCTTTGAAAAAGCATTCCAATTAAATTACCTTCCCCAAATTATTAAGCTAGAAAAAAACAATAAATATAATCCATTTTGAAGAACAAAAGGTTAAGAATATCAAGGGAATAGGGGCAGCTAGGTGGTGCAGTGGATAGAGCACCAGCCCTGAAGTCAGGAAGACCTGAGTTCAAATCTGGTCTCAGCCATTTAACACTTTCTAGCTGTGTGACCCTAGGCAAGTCACATAACCCCAAAAAAAAAACAAAAAAAAAAAAAAAAAAAAAAAAAAAGAATATCAAGGGAATTAATAGAAAAAAATGTAAAGAAAAGTTTAGCATTACCAGATTTTAAACTATATTATAATGCAGTAATTATTAGAATAGCTGATACTAATTAAGAAATAAAAATAAATTAGTGGAATAGACATAAAATACATAGTAGTAAATGATTATAATAATCTTGTGTTTGACTAATGTAAAGTTTTAAGCTCTGGAGATTAGAATTCACTATTTGATTATATAATGCATAAATATAATCAAATAGTGAATTCTGATATCTCTCTCTCTCTCTCTATATATATATATATATAGATATATAGATATATAGAGATATAGCAGTCTGGCAAAACTTGAAAATAGAAAAATATCTTACAGAATTACCAAGACAAGATTAAATTAGGGGCAGCTAGGTGGTGCAGTGGATAGAGTACCAGCCCTGAAGTCAGGAGGACCTGAATTCAAATCTGATCTCAGACACTTAACATTTCCTAGCTGTGTGACCCCGGGCAAGTCACTTAACCTCAATTGCCTAAGCAGAAAAAGAAAAAAAAGAAAAGAAAAGAAAAAAAGATTAAATTGAGAACATGACTTAGCTATAAAGGGAAATATCATAAGTAATTAAGAATGGAACCTTTTCAGGTCCCTTCCCAACCTCAACACTTGTACAAATAAAAAAATGTAGCCAAAATTAGAAGGAAGGGAAAAAATGGGGAAATTTTTTTAGAACGTCACTCAGATAGGAAACTGAATGTTTGCCCATCAATTGGAGAGTGGCTGAATAAATTATGGTATATGAATGTTATGGAATATTATTGTTCTGTAAGAAATGACCAGCAGGATGATTTCAGAGAGGCCTGGAGAGACTTGCATGAACTGATGCTGAGTGAAACGAGCAGAACCGGGAGATCAATATACACAGCAACAACAATATTATATGATGATCAATTCTGATGGACATGGCTCTCTTCAACAATGAAATGTCTCAAACCAGTTCCAGTTGTTCAGTGAAGAAAGCCATATACATCCAGAGAGAGGGATATGAAAATTGGACCACAACATATCATTTCCATGATCTCTATCGATGTTTGCTTGCATTGGGTTTCCTTCCTCAGATATTTTTTGTTCACGTAGATACGATTGTTTTTGCACAGCAAGATGAGTATGGAAATATGTATACATATATTCGACTTGTCAAGTATTTTTAATATAATTAACATGTAGTAAACTTCCTGCCATCTAGGGGAGGGGAGGGGACTGGGGGGAAAATTTGTAACAGAAAGCTTTGTAAGGATCAATGTTGAGGAACTACCCATACATATGTTATGCAAAATAAAAAGCTTTAATTAAAAAAAAAATCTATTTAGATTGGTTTAGGCCAATCTTATTTTCATGTTTTATGCTACTCATAATCCACAATTCTCCTTAGTTTCCAGGACTTTGTCACCCCCTTCCTCCATAAGCTGATAAAAATATCCTTTTTGTCTCTCTTTGATTGTTTTGGGGGAATAGGCTTAATAGTAGTAGAGTAATTACTCTATACAGTAAACTTGGGTAGCATATTATTTCCAAATTCTTTCCAAAATGGCTTCAAATACCCACCAATATGTTTGATAAACATGGTATATATACATACAGTTAAACAAGTCATAATAAAAATATTAAATCATATGGGACTAAATATAGACTCTATAGTATTTAAATAGAGAATTTTTCTGTTTATTGATATATACAAGGAAAGACAGTTTTTATAAAAATGACTTGATTGGCTTTTGTAAAACCAGTAGAAATGATATTGTGAAATTAAAAAAAAAACATTATTTCCTTAAGTAGTCCATAGTAAAGAGATTTGGAGAGAGGTTTTCTTGAAACAGAGGCCCTTTATTGACTAAGAAACATCAGAGAAGTGGGAAAGTGAATATTCTTATCAGCAGGTTTTGATAACATAAGCCCACCAGTAGTTATTTAATTCTCATAGTGAATTTAGTGTCATTCCTAAATTCAGAGACAGAAATAGAGATAGAGAGGCATAGATAACATCCCATGAGGTGATTTTAACATTTGGAGACAATTTAGACTAAATATCAGAATTTATTTGAGGTCTCTGGGTATATTGTCCCAGGGGACATAGAAACTTTAAAAACTAGACAGGACAGAATTATAGACAAAGGATCATATATTAGCTTTTGGAATCAATAATCTTAGGGTAAACAGATTGGATTTATAATACTTTCATTCAGCTAAATCTGTGATTCATTCTTTGTGCTAGATCAAGGAATGAAGTACATTTTACTATTTCATTAACAGTTGTCTACTATCTACTACTAATATTTTTGCTGATTCTTTTACCACAGTAAGTCCATAATGACTAGATTTCTCACTTGCCAGAAATGGCTATTTTATTTTACATTTTCTTGTTATGGATACATTTTGACACAACAGGCCTTCTCAACAAAAATACACACACACACACACACACACACACACAAAAAAAAAAAAACTGACCAAAGTATATATTCCCTGGAAACAAGAAAAACTTAATGAACTGATTGTAATTGATAATATGTATTACTTTCTATTTTTGTAGTGTTGTGATTTAACAAAATTAAAGTATATGTGCTTTAACTTTGGTATTATATCTCTATATTGTTGTATTTAACCTGAATGTTTTTCTCTTTTAGTGTTGTATTTTTAATTATGTTGTTGCAATGATGGATGTTTTTCTTTTGGCTTTTTTTTTTCTCTTCCAGATCACTTTCTACAAGGGTTCCAATGTTCTTCATAATTCTTCATATCAACTAAGGAATAACTAATTTAAAACAAGCACTATATGTTGTGTGTACCATTTTATAAGTTCATGAAATTAATTAAAATGATTACTCTCCAAAAAAAAAAAGTCACTCAGATAAATGCCTAAGTATCTCAAATATATAGAGAATTTTATCAAATGCATAAGAACATGAGACATTCCCAATTGATTAATGGTTAAAGGATATAAACTGTCTCTGCATAGCATTCAAGTTCCTTGAGACCTTGATAACCTAAACACAATCTCCTCCAAAACCTATTTCTAATTTTTTAATTTAATTATGAGTGGAAAAAACAAGCATTTCTATAATATAGTACTATTAAAAAAAACAATATTACTAGAAATTGCAAATCTACTATGAACACCTCACTATTCCTTTCAAATATACAGGATTATTATATATTTTTTGTCCTTTTTTTCTTTCCCTCTTCCTCACCCTAAATATGGTTACTTAGATATAAATAGGTACATATATGTAAACTTATTCTATATATGCTTCTGCTTATCAGTTCTTTGTCTAGATACAGATAGTGTCTTTCTTCATATGGCCTTTGTCGTTAATTCACATATATATAATAGACAAAATAACATTCACTCAGAGTCTTTTTTAAAACTATCTTGGCTGTTACTGTATACAATGTTTTCTTGGTTATACTAATTTCAATTTTCATTTTTTTCATGAAAACCTTTCCATATTATTTTTCCTCAAAACGAACAAGCTCATCAATCATTTTTATAGCACAGTAATAGTCCATTACAATAATATATCACAACTTGTTTAGTCATTCCTCAATTGATGAGCATGCTTACAAGTTCATATTTTTTGACCATTTGTCAATTTGGAAATGTCTCATTCTCAGAGTTTTGGCAAAGTTCTAATGACTATTTATGGATTTTTCTCCACCTTATTTTTACTATTATTTTTCTTTTGAGTCTCTTTTTATGCTATTCCAGTTATCTTTTCTTTTCTTCTTTCCCTTATTCCTTATTTAACTATACCTGTAAAATTCCCTCCATTTTCTCCCAACACCCTCTTATTCTTAATATATATACCCTTTTGAAAGTCCCTTCATTCTGATGCAAAAAATTTTAAGTAATATTAGCAAAGAGATTACAGCAACATAATATTAGGATAATACACTATGACTAAGTGGGATCTATTCTAGGAATGAAGGGAAAAGTATTACCATAATTGACCTTATCAAAAACAAAACCAACAGAAATCATATGGTAATCTCAATAGGAAAAAGTAGGAAAAGCTTTTGACAACATACAGCACCTATTAAATTGAAAAAATATTGACAAAATATATTCCTATTAAAAAATACTTGAGAGCATAGGGATAAAGGGAGTCTTACTTAAAATGATAAGCAGTATCTTTCTAAAACCAACAGTAAGCATTATTTGTAATGAAGAGAAGCTGGGCACATTCCTAAAAAAGAGTAGGGATGAAATAAGATTGCCCACTATCAGCACTATTATTCAATGTTAGAAATGTTGACTTCAGCAATAAGAAAAGAAAAAGAAATTAAAGGAATTAGTATAGGCAACAAGGAAATAAAATTATCACTCTTTGCAGATGATTTGATAATGATGACATACTTAAAGAATCCTAGAAAATCATCCAAAAACCTACTGGAAACAATTCACAGCTTTAGCAAATTTGCAGATTATAAAATAAACCAACACAAATCATCAACATTTCTATATGTTACTAAGTCCATTAGCAAGGGATAGAAAGAGAAATTTCATTTAAAATAACTTTGGGCAAAATAAAATACTTTGGGATCTACTTTCCAAAACAAGCCTAAGGACTACATGAACAAAATTAGAAAACACTTCTCACACAAATAAAGTCAGATCTAAACAATTGGAAAAATATCAATTGCTCAGGGATAGGCTGAGATTGGGAGCATTGAAGAGAAGGGAACAAGCATTTATTAAAAGCCTACTTGTGTAAGACATTGTACTAAGTGTCTTATAAATATGGCATTGATAATGAAAATACAAGAGTACTTCTCAGATTGCCTAAAGTGACAGGAAAAGATAATGATAAATGTTGGAGAGGATGAGGGAAAACTGGGACACTAATACATTATTGGTGGAGTTGTGAAATGATCCAACATTCTGGAGAACTATGCCCAAAGGGCTATAAAACTATACATACCCTTTGACCCAGTGGTGCCACTACTGAATCTGTATCCCAAAGAAATAATAAAGAAAGGAAAAGTGTACATGTGCAAAAATGTTTGTAGTAGCTCTTTTTGTGGTGGCAAAAAGTTGGAAAAGGAGAGGATGCCAATAAATTGGGGATTGGCTGAATAAGTTATGGTATATGAAGATATTTATATATATATATATATATATATATATATGTATATATATATATGTATGTACACATATTCCTGTATATTTATAAAATCTATATAAAATGATGAACAAGCTGATTTTAGAAAGGCCTGGAAAGATTTATACAAATTGATGCTGAGCAAAACAAGCAGAACCAGGAAATCATTGTACACAATAATAACAAGAATATGTGAATGATCAACTGTGAAAGACTTGGTTCTTCTCAGTGGTTCAGTAATCCAAAGCAATCCCATTATACTTTGGACATAAAATGCCATCTACATCCAGAAAAAGAACAATGGAAATTGAATATAAATCAACACATGCTATGTTCACTTCTTTTTTTTGTTTTTGTTTTTTTCCTCCCATAGTTTTTCCTTTTTGCTAATTTTTCTCTCCCAACATCATTCATAAAACAATGTATATTAAAAATAAATTTATTGAAAAAAAAAAAGAAAAGTCCCTCCACTGCCCTATCTCACAGTTTTCTCATCTCTCTAGAAGTTCAAAAGATTTCTAAATCTCTTCAGATGTATACCTTGTTTTCTATTCAACCTAGATGAGAGTAAGGTTCCAACATTACCAGTCCTTTACTCCAACATATTTCCTCTGGATTAGTTCTTCCTCTAACATCTCATTTTGTGAGATAATTGCTCCTTTTACCTTTTCCTGACAAATTTTGTTTTTTTAAGAATCACCCTGTCACACACAACTCAGTCACAGCCTTTCTTTCAAATTACCTTATTAATCTATGGAATAAACTGGGTGAAGACTTCTCATAAAGATGTGTCTTTGACCTATGCCCTAATTGTGACTTGAAATTTCACAATAACAATTTTTTTTTTTTTTTTTTTTTGCTGAGGCAATTGGGGTTAAGTGACTTGCCCAGGGTCATACAGCTAGGGAATGTTAAGTATCTGAGATCAAAATTGAACTCAGGTCCTCCTGACTTCAGGGCTGGTGCTCTATCCACTGCACCACCTAGCTGCCCCCCACAATAACAATTTAAACTATAGCTAAAAAGCTGCAGGTGTTCTATTGTATTGGATGAACATTCCCCTCCTGTTTCCCACCACCTCTTAACTAGCATTTAAGTACCTCTTTTACAGACAATTTATTCTTTTGTTTTGGGGATAAATTTCTGTTTTTATAATGTAAGCCTAGACTTCCCCAGACAATGGGAGAAAAAGTCAAAGTTGAGGGTAAGGCTTTTGGTCAATATAATCTTATGTTTTTCAGATTGTACTTTGCATTCCTCTACTGGCACTTTGTCTTTTAGGAGTTGCCCTTTCTCAGAAGATCATAATAACTCCCTTTTTTCTTTTTCTTATCTCAATAGTCTTTGATTGTTTTTTGTGGTTGCTACTGTCACATACAGTGTTTAACAATTTTTAGAATACAATAACATTTTCATATATCCTAAGTAAGCAGTTCAAACTTTATCAGTGCTTTATAATTAGGCTTTAATGATTTTCTCATTTTTTATGGATCTTTTATATCAAATTTTAGTTCTGGTTTTTTTGTTATATTAACTAAAAGTCTTTCACTTCATCAAATATACTTTTTCTTTTTCCATTGAGGATTCTACTCAACTTGTCTAATAAGTTATTCTTTTTTTTCCTTTTGGCTGAGGCAATTGGGGTTAAGTGATTTGCCCAGGGTCACACAGCTAGGGAATATTAAGTGTCTGAGATCAGATTTGAACTCAGGTCCTCCTGACTTCAGGGCTAGTGCTCTATCCACTGTGCCACCTAGCTGCCCCATAAGTTATTCTTTAAGAGAACACTAATTCCTTTGCTCTAATGTTCCACATTGACTTTCACTGTAGAAGCTAGTAATTAATTTTAATTCACCATTTTCCTCTTATTTTCTTTAAAAGCCCAAATCCTTTTAAAATTATTCAGTCTTAGATGAACATGGTTGATTGCTGAGATTGTTTCTAGTCCTCAAGGCACATGCTGCCAGTTTTGAGTGGGACCCCACCCAATTAGAAGGCCTAATTTCTATTTAAAGCTTAAATAGAATCCAAACTAGATAAACCCTTACCCTATAGAAAGGAATTTTTGTCCTTGACATTATCCTTTAGAGTTTAAGATGACTTAACTCATTAAAAGAGAAAGCCAGTCAGAGAGGTCTAGGTGGAAATGGCTTCCTCTGACCAGTTTACTGCAATCTGCTGAGTCTTCTTATCAAGTCATGTTCTCAGAAGGAAGAACTAAAGACTTTTAGTCCACTACTTCATCAGATGCCCACCAATCAAGGTTGATTTTCACTACCTTGGCAAATTCCTTTTCAGAAAATCTTTAGTGGCATTGTTTTTGTTTTTGTTTTGTTTTGTTTTGTTTTTCAGTTGCCAAAAGAAACCAATAATCATCAATTTACTGATTGCTAGCTAATCTGATTAATAAATTGATTACTAATTACTAAGAAACTCTGTCTCTCAGGATTTCCTCTATCTCATGATCTTTTTACACCTTTTCCATGCCAATATTTTCTAGAAAGATTGGTTTTATGATTCTTCTCTCCTTCTCTCTGCTTTGGACATTTTCTCTACTGTTCCTAATGTCTGAAACTCTCTTCTTTCTCTGATTATTGATTTCTTTGGCTTCCTTTAAGTACCCACAAAAATCTCACATCCCAGAGATGCCTTCTACCCTTCCTAATTCTAGTACCTTCTTTCTTTCAATTATTTCTTCTTTATTCTATATGTAGCTTGCTTTTTATATATTTGGTTGCATATCATCTTCTCCATTATACTGAAAGTTCCTTGAAGGCAGGAACTTTCTTGTATTTCTAGAACTAATCAGAGTGCCTGAAACATAGTATATGTTTAATAAACATTTATTCTTATTTATATTGTTCTACTCAAAATGACCAGGATCCTGATAATTTTGCATTCAATAAGTAAACTGTTGCATTAAACTCAGCATAACTATTTTTGTAATCTTTTAAAGTTTTCAAAGTATCTCATAAACATTTACTCATTCAGTTTCACAACAATCATAAGTATTCTTCTCATTTTACCACTGAGAAAGACTGAGATTCAGAAAGACCAAGGAACTTGTATGGGTCATATAGTTGACAAATGTTTTCATGAAGTGAACATTGGTTTTGACAAAAGGCATGAGTTCCAATCACCAATTTCCAATTACCTGATTATCTTTGTCCAAGCCATTTCACTTGTTTATATGAGAAAATCCAAAGGTTAACCTAATTGCTTTCTAAAGTTCCTTTCAATCATTTTTTTGGGTTTAGAGGCTGACCCCTAAAACATTGTTGGTGTTCCAGGCTGGTTTCATGAGGTGTTTCAAAAGAATTTGCAGCTTTGATTAGTTCCAGTTCAAGAGGCAAAGATTTCACTGTTACATTTTTATCCCCTGACTAGTTTCTAAAAGAGAAAAGTAGCAAGGTAGTAAGGAACAGTATATTTATAGAAGTACAACGTTTTCTGCTTTGGGGGTTTGCTTAGATAACTGGTTTTTAGGGTACTAATTTAGTTTTAAAGCCCTTAATTTGTTGATTTTATGAAGGTTACTGATATGGTGATAATGACTCAGTTGCAGGGCTTTACTGATATGCTAATTTTATGGCTTAGAAGTTGGTTAGAATTAGGGCTAATTTTCTTCCTTCTAGAATCAGCTTCCTTGTTTAGGCATCTTCCTTCCAGAGTCAGCATGATAAGTTTATAAAATCAGCATTCTTTAGTAGTTGAAACCAATACAGTGTTCTTAAGGCAGATATCTTGTAGTCAGCATGTATACACTTTAGACAATTTAAATCGTAGAGACAACGTGGAGTCATGGTACAGTATGTCTGAAATTGCAATCACATCATTCTCCTCCAAACATATTCTTGAAATTACAGTCATTATCAAATCAATCAACACTTATTAAACTCCTACAATGTGCCAACACTGTGTTGTGTTGGAACTCCTAAGAAATAACTAGCAATAGCAGAATTTGAGCTCGTCTCAACTGGTTCCAAGTTCAATGTTCTATGCACAAAACAGCATTGTCTCTAAACAGTAAGAATATTGTGACAAATGAAATATTGTGACTAAAAGAGGATTTCTGTAGTACATGACCAATTTTCCAAAGGCCAGCCTAAATATTCACTCTAAGATGATTATAATTTAACTTGCAAGGGCAGACTATGAATCTGTCATTTGAAAAATATTATATGTAACTTTGGAAAAGAATCATCAAAGTAATTAACATAAGATGGTAACTAACTTTACATACTTCCGCCTGATTTTTGCAGAAAAATCCTATTCACTATCTTTGTTCTTTTCTCCTGCAACTTCCATTTTGATGAAGGGCCCAGGGCAGCCCACCTCCATTTCTCCATTTTTTTAAAAATTAAATCTTTTTATTTACAATACATATGAATGGGTAATTTTTCAACATTGACCCTTGGAAAATTTCTGTTCCAAATTTTTCCCTCCTTCCTCCCACCCTCTCCCCTCGATGACAGGTAATCCAATATATGTTAAATATGTTAAAATATATGGTAAATCCAATATATGTATATTAATTTATACTTATCTTGCTGCACAAGGAAAATTGAATCAAGAAAGAAAAAAAAAACTGAGAAGGAAAACAAAATGCAAGCAAACATCAACAGAAAGCATGAAAATGCTATGTTGTGGTCCACAATCAGTTCCCACAGGCCTGTGTGTCCGTGTAGATGTCTCTCTTCATCACTGAACAATTGGAACTGGCTTGAAGACATTGTTGAAGACAGCCATGTTCATCAGAATTAATCATTGTATAATCTTCTTGTCACTGTGTATAATAATCTCCTGATTCTGCTCATTTCACTTTGCATCAGTTCATGTAAGACCCTCCAGGCCTCTCTGAAACCATCCTGCTGGTTGTTTCTTACAGAATAATAATATTCCATAACATTCATACCATAATGTATTCAGCCATTCTCCAACTGATGGGCAACCATTCAGTTTCCAGTTTCTAGCCAATACAAAAAGGGTTGCCACAAACATTTTTGCTCATGTGGGTCCCTTTACCTCCTTTAAGATCTCTTTGAGATGTAAGCCCAGTACAAACACTGCACAGTTTGATAACTTTTGAGCATAGTACCAAATTGCTCTTCAGAATGGTTGGATCCAGTTCCACCAACAATGTATCAGTGTCCTAGTTTTCCCCCATCCCACCCACCATTCATCATCATCTTTTCCTGTCATTTTAGTCAATCTGAAAGGTGTGTAGTGGTATCTCAGCATTGTCTTAATTTGCACTTCTATGATCAATAGTGATTGAGAGCGCCTTTTCATATGACTAGAAATAATTTCAATTTCTTCATCTGAAAATTGTTCATATTCTTTGACCATTTATCAATTAGAAAATAGCTTGAATTCTTATAAATTTGAGTCAATTCTCTGTATATTTTAGAAACCAGGCCTTTGTCAGAACCTTTGACTGTAAAAATAGTTTCCCAGTTTATTGTTTTCCTTCTAATCTTGTCTGCATTAGTTGTTTGTACAAAAACCTTTTAATTTAATATAATCAAATTATCTATTTTATGATCAATAATGATCTCTAGTTTGGTTTTTGGGGGTTTTTTTGGTCACAAATTCCTTCCTCCTACACAGATCTGAGAGGTAAACTATCCTATGTTCTTCTAATTTGTTTATAATTTAACATTTTTTATGTCTAGATCATGAATCCATTTCAACCTTATCTTTCTTTGTATGTGGTGTTGAATGTGGGTCAATGCCCAGTTTCTTCCTGCTAGTTTCCAATTTACTCAGCAGTTTTTGTCAGATAGTGAGTTTTTATCCCCAAAATTGGGGTCTTTGGGTTTGCCAAACATTAGATTACTACAGTCATTTACTATTTTGTCCTGTGAACCAAACCTAATCCACTGATCAACTTGTCTGTTTCTTAGCTAATACCAAATAGTTTTGATGACTGCTGCTTTATAATATAATTTTAGATGTGGTACAGCTAGGCCACTTTCATTTGTTTTGTTTTGTTTTCATTAATTCCCTTGAAATTCTTGAACTTTTGTTCTTCTAGATGAATTTTGTTGTTATTTTTCTAGGTCAATAAAATAGCTTCTTGGGAGTTTAATTGGTATAGCACTAAATAAATGGATTAGTTTAGGTAGTATTTTCATCTTTATTATATTCTCTCATCCTATCCAAAAACACTTGATATTTTTTCAATTGTTTAGATATGACTTTATTTGTGTGGAAAATGCTTTGTAGTTTTACTTATATAGTTCCTGGCCTTTCCTTGGCAGATAGTTTCTCAAATATTTTATACTATCGACAATTATTTTAAATGGAATTTCTCTTTGTTTCTCTTGCTGTTGGATTTTGTTAGTGATGTATACAAATGTGGATGATTCATGTGGATTTATTTTGTATCCTGCAACATTGCTAAAGTTGTGGATTATTCTAATAGTTTTTTAGTTGATTCTCTAAGGTTCCCTAGGTATATCATCATATCATCTGCAGAGAGTGATAATTTGGTTTCCTCATGACCTACTCTAATTCCTTTACTCTTTTTTTCTTCTCTTGCTGTCAAAACTAACATTTCTAATACAATATTGAATAGTAATGGTGACAGTGGGCAACCTTGTTTCACTCCTGATCTAATTGGGAATGGTTCTAATTTATCCTCATTACATATGATGCTTGCTGATGCTTTTGAATAGATGCTACTGACTATTTTAAGGAAAAGTCTATTTATTCCTATATTTCTAGTGTTTTTAATAGAAATGGATGTTGGATTTTATCAAATGCCTTTTCTGCATCTATTGAGATAATCATGTTTTTTGTTCATACGGTTTTTGATATAGTCAATTATGCTAATGGTTTTCCTAATATTGAACCATCCCTGCATTCCTGGTATAAATACTATTGGTCATTGTGTATTATCCTGGGAATGACTTTCTCTAATCCCTTTGTTAATACTTTAAGATTTTTGCATCAATATTCATTACGGAGATTGGTCTATAATTTTCTTTCTTTGTTTTTGGCCTATGGTTTAGGTATCAATACCATATCTGTGTCATAATAGACATTTGGTAGGAATCCTGTTGCAGCCGTCTTTTTTTTTTTTTTTTTTTTTGCGGCAGTCTTTTAAGAGCTCACCTTGTATAAGCCCTTTCATCTCAGAGGCAGGATGAATGAGGCAGGGGAACTCATAGTGTGTGAAAAGAGCTCCAGTTTATTATGCTGCACAGCCTTGTTGATATACAGTTTTGCAAGTGTGATCTCGTGAACAATAGCTGATCCCCAATCACCATTCAGAGAAGCAGCTCCTGGGCATTACATAAGCATGGTATCTGCCAATGGGAGGAGAGCCGACCCAGCCAAGTCTGCAACCCACTCACAGGCGAAAGACCCTGTCAAGGCATCCCTGCTCATGATCAACTAGCGTGACCCTCAGACTCAACCCATTTCCATCCCATGCACTAGTGCTCCTTGCTCAACAAGAGCATTTCTGAAACATGGCAGAAAACTTATTGTGCACCACAGGTCAAGGTGGCCCCTGTACTTCCTCTCAGCAGGGTCCCATACCTTAGTAGAGTCCCTTGTTCCCTATTTTTTCCAAATAGTTTATATAGTGTTAGAGTTTATTGCTCTTTAAATGGTAGAATTCACATGTAAATTCATCTAGCCCTGGGGATTTTTTCTTAGGGAGTTGATTAATAGCTTTTTCTAAAATGGGATTATTTAAGTAATTTGTTTCCTCTTCTGCTAATCTGGGCAGTCTATATTTTTGTAGCTATTCCTCCATTTCTCTTGGGTGATTAAATTTATTGGCATAAAGTTGGGCAAATTATTGCTCTAATTTCCTCTTCATTGATGGAAAGTTCTCCCTTTTCATTGTTGAGACTAATAATTTGATTTTCTTTTTTCCAATCAAATTAACTATAGGTTTATCTATTTTGTTGGTTTTTTTCATAGAACCAACTTTTGGTTTTATTTATCAATTATATATATATATGTATATATATATTACTTTCAATTTTATTAATCTCTCCTTTTATTTTTAGAATTTCAAGTTTGGTATTTGATTGTGGATTTTTAATTTGTTCTTTTTCTAGTTTTTTGTTTTTTGCTTTTTTTTTTTTTAGTTGCAAACCCAGTTCATTGATTTTCTCTTTATTTTATGCAAGTAAGCATCTAGAATTACAAAATTTCCCCTTATTACCACTTTGGCTGCATCCCACTAATTTTGATATGGTGTCTCATTATTGTCATTCTCTTGGATGAAATTAGTAATTGTGTCTATAATTTGCTGTTTCACCCATTTATTCTTCAGGAGGAGATTAGTTTCCAATTGCTTCTTGGTCTATTTTCTCCTGGTCTTATATTGCATGTGATTTTCATTGTATCATGATCTGAGAAAAATGCATTTACTATTTTTGTCTTTCTGCATTTGATTTTGAGGTTTTTATACCCTAACATATGGTCAATTTTTGTATCAGTTCCATGAACCACTGAGAAAAAAGTAAAAACTCTTTTCTGTCTCCATTTAATTTTCTCCCAAAGATCTATCATACCTAACTTTTCTGTTTGCTTACATCCTTAACTTCTTTCTTATTTATTTTGTGGTTTGATTTGTTTTGAGAGAGGAAGGTTCAGATCTCCCACTAGTATAGTTTTGCTGTTTATTTCTTCTTGCAACTTCTCCTCTAGGAATCTGAATGCTATACCACTTGGTGCATATATGCTTAGTATTGATATTGCTTCATTATCTATGGTACCCATTACTAAGATATGGTTTCCTTCCTTATCTCTTTTAATTAAATCTATCTTTGCTTTTACTTGATCTGAGATGAGGATTGCTACCCCTGCTTTTTTTTCTTCACCTGAATCATAATAGATTCTGCTCCAGCCCTTTACCTTCACTCTGTATGTATCACTATTCTTTAAATGTGTTTGCTGTGAACAACATATTGTAGGATTTTGGCTTTTAATCCAGTCTGCTATCCCCTTCTGTTTTATGGGAGAGTTGATCCCATTCGCATCTGCAATTAAAATAACTAATTCTGTATTTCCTGCCATCTTATTTACCCAAACTTATGTTTTTCTCTTTCCTTTCCCCCTTCCCTCCTCCTCAATATTTTGCTTTTGATGACCATCTCACTGAAACAGTCTTCCCTCTTTAGAAATCCTCTCCCTTTTATAAATCTTTCACTTAATTCTTCTGTTTTCCCTTCTATTAGTCTTTTCCTTTCTTTTCCCTCTTTCCTTCCTCCTTCCCTATAAGGTGAGACACATTTCTTTGTGACACTAAATATGTCTATTATTCTCTCTTAAAGCCAAATCTGATGAGAGTAAGATTCTCCCAATGCTCATCTCCCTCCCTTCTTTCCCTTAATCATAATAGGTTTTCTTTTCCTCTTGGTGAGATGTAATTTCCCTTATTTTATCTCTCTTTTCCTCTTCTTCCAGTATAATCCCTTTTCTACCTCTAGTTTCTTTTTCATATTATCATAATAAAATCTATTATACCCATTCTCTAAATATACCCATAACAGAAATATAGTTCTCAAGAGTTCTTTCCCTTTTACCTTTTTATGCTTCTCTTGAGTTCTGTGTTTGGAGATCAGTTTTTTTGTTCAATTCTGGCCTTTTCATTAGAAACAGGTGAAATTCACCTATATCATTGAATGTCCATCTTCTCTGAAATTTAATGCTCATTTCAGCTGGATATCTTATTCTTGGCTTTAATCCTGGATAATCCTAATAGTTTCTCCTCAATATTTAATTTGTTTCTTTCTGGCTGCTTGCTATATCCTTTCCTTGGTGTGTTAGTTCTGAAATTTAGCCACAATACTCCTTGGGAATCTAATTTTGGGGTCTTTTTCAGGAGGTGATCAGTGGGTTCTTTTGATGGCTATTTTACCTTTTGATTCTAAAATATCAGGACAGTTTCTTTTATGATTTCCTGTAAGATAATGTCTAGGTTCTTTTTTTTTTTTTTTTTAATGTGGTTTTGAGGAAGCCCAATAATCCTTAGATTGTATCTCCTACATCTATTTTCCAAGTCAATTATTTTTCTTAGGAGAAATTTCATATTTTCTTCTATTTTTTCACTTTTTTTTTTTACTTTTGTTTGACTGATTCTTGAAGTCTATTGAGTCATTCACTTTCACTTATTCCATTCTAATTTTAGTGTATTATTTTTTCAGTTATCTTTTTTAGCTTCTTTTGTGATTGGCCAATTAAATTCTTTTATTTATTGCATTCTTTTTTCCATTTTTCCATTGTTTTTTTTGCAATGATCTCATTTCATTTCCCCATAATTCTTCTCACTCTCTTTTAGGATCCTTTATGCAATCTTCAAAGAGAGCCTTGTGACTTGGGGTCCAGCTTATTTCTCTCTTTGAGGCTTTTTCTAGAGTTGCTTTATCTTTAAGGACCTCAGGATTTGAGGTCTCATCTTCTCTCTCTCCATAAATGCTGTCTATTGTGAGAGTTCTTTTTGGTTTTTTATTCATTTAAGCCTTGAGGTCTGTTCAATGCAAAGGAGTGACAGCTGTTTTAATTTGTTCTGGGGCAGTTCTGCTGATTGATTGATTTCCTGTGCTGGGTGATCATGGCACAGTCCGGCACAGTCCAGTCTTCTTCTGAGTCTCAGTGGTTTACAATTTACCTTTTACAAAAGGCAAATCTACCAAACCACTTGCTTGCATACAAGACTCACAGAAGATTCCCACGTGCATGGAAGCTATAATGCCCTGACTCTCTGGCCCATCTCCTTGACCTGGTCTCCTTGTGCTGCCATCTGGGTTTGGCAGACTGTCCCCCTGCCCCACTGAACAGATCTGTTCCGAAGTTCTTCCAAGGTATCTTCTTCTAGAAATGTGTTATACTACAGACATTTGTGGGTTCTTTGACTTCAAAACCAGTTTATAGGCTTAATCTTCTGTTGGTTTGAGTGAAGTTTAGAGGGAGTTACAGAGAGTAGTTTATGCTCCCCACCATCTTGGCTCCATCCCCAGAAGAGCCTACATTCCTTTTTTTTTTTGCTTTTGCTGAGGCAATTGGGGTTAAGTGACTTGCCCAGGGTCACAGAGCTAGGAAGTGTCTGAGACCAGATTTGAACTCAGGTCTTCCTGACTTCAGGGCTGGTGCTCTAACCACTGCGCCACCTAGCTGCCCCTTCCTACATTCCTTTTTAAGCTGTGTTTCTGACTCTCCCTACTTCATTATGCCCCATGTGGGAATTTTTCACTATCACTACTTACAGTCTCCTATTTACAACTTATTCCATTATTAGAATGGAAATTCTTGAGGGCAGAGGCTATGTTTTCTTTTGCTTGTATTGCTCTCTCTAAAAATCATGCTGCCAGAACATATCAAGCACTTAAATAATTTTTGACTTGATTTGACAGAGCAATCTTTTTTCTTAAAGCCATAGCAAGTTGTAAAGTAATTATCTTCTTCATCAGTAGAGGAAGGACCTACCTTGAAAAGATCACAGATATTTGAGGTAAAAATAAATTTTCTTAATATTGATATTATAAACTTATGACTAAGATCCTTAAACAATTTGAAATGCAACATTTTCATTTGAAAGATGGAAATGAAGTCTGAAGAGGCAATGTAGATTGTCTAGGAAGAGTGCAATATTATATGGATTAAAAGAGTTATATCACCTAATTCCCAGATTTTGGGGGGAATAAGGAGTATCTCTCTCCAATCTGACATTGGAAAATTTTTATCTCAGGAAACATGGCATTTTCTCACTGAAATTTTAATTGTTTTAGGATAATTTGGCCATTTTCTGATAGAGACAAAATAGTATTATTTAAAATGATGAGAAAACACAAATTCCTTCAGATTTTAAGATATGAGAAGCAAAACATCACTTAATGAGCAAAACTGCTGCCATATGAACTAAGCTTTGCAGGTTCTCCTTTCTGCATATTCCTTCTAGTTTTAGCTTATTCCAAGAGAGAAAGGAGATAATACTTCAGATTAAGTACTGCCTAAAGGAAGAACAAAGTATCAATCACCATGAGCAAACATAATGTACATGTAAAAGCCTTTAATTTTCTACATTTGCTAGCACATTCTCTCTCACTTCTTTTATCCTTGAATAGAGATGGTTCAAGTGAAATATTTGATCAGTATCCTCACAAATTAACCTGAAATTCTTAAAAGTCTTGCAAACCTAGACATACTATGAATAGGGAATTAAGTAAGACTTGATAAAAGACTTTTGATAATTAAATATATTAATTGACAGGAAGGGTTCAGGAAAAACAAGAGACTGTGGAGATTTGTGCATTCATTCAGCTGATTGGGGTGAAAAACACTTATTATTTTTAGCATTCATGGAAGTTTATTATGATAGCCAGTGCAAAAGGGAGTACATACTGCACATTTAGATAGCTCAGAAGATATCAGAAACATTTTAAGATATACTCTGATTAAAAAAGGAGACATCTTATTAATCCAACTAAAAGTGAGAGGAGTTGCAAAACTCTATTTTGTTTAATTAATGAGAAATCAGAAAGAAAAAAGATAGCTAAGTCATTTGAAGTGCAGATGAAATGTCTGTAGAGGAACTTTAAAATTCACAGCAAGATAACGGAATCTTCATGATAAAAAGATGATGGAACTTATGTATTGGTTGAGTGTCAGGGAAGTACAAGATTACAAAAGCAAAATCAATCATTGTAAGCATTATGATATTCTAACTGTGGAAATTTTTTAGAGAATTGCTAGTGTGGAGATAAGGAGATATCCTTGGACAGAATGTTGCTATTATTAATAACTTAGTGGCAGGTAAATCTGATTACAATCAAACATAAAATCACTTCAGCTGGATATGTCTGTCCCTATAATGACTGAGATACTAGGGCCCGATGATTAGAAATATAAGTAGCATAAGGGTAGGAATTAAGGTGGAAACTGTGTTTTTGCAATACTGGAAAAGACCCCTAAGCACCTAATAAGAAAAACTAGCAAGAAATGGCAGCAAAAACTCTTCATAAAAACATTTGTTTGGGCAGAGCCAAGATGGTGAACTGCGGACAGCTTTCTCTGTGAACTCCTGGGACATTCCCTCAAACCCAGACAAAGTAAGCCTTCCAACTGGTTTCTAAGTGAGAGCACCGCCAAGCATTTGGACTACAACGCACTTCTATCAAAGATCTACCTTGAAAGAACTCCGGAGAAGGTTAGCCTCAGGGGAAATCGGCCGTTGGTCGCGATTAGACTCCAGCCGGGGCGGAAGTCAGGGCTGCGATAGAGGGGTGGATTTTGGGCACCCAGGAAGCCCCTGGGAGACGCCTGGACCACTTTGCTCTGCTTGCGGGCAGGTGCTTTGGCAGATCTGCCTTTGGAAAAGGGTGGATCGAGAGCAGCTGAAAACGTGGTCCTAGTGCGAATCTAGCCCGACCAGCCTCAGACCAGAAGTCAACTCGGCAAACTGCCCCAGGGCAAATACAAATTGTTGCACTTTTCTCTGCTTTTGACCAATATCCCAACTTTAAATCATGAGCAAGAAGCAGAAGAGAGCTCTCACCATAGAAAGCTTTTACGGAGAAAAAATAGAACAGTCCCCAGATCCTGACATTATGAAAATAATCCCAGATGAAGCCACAGAGGCAGACTTAAGTTGGTCTCCCTTTCAGAAGGCTTACCTGGATGATTGCATTAAGAATCTCAAAAGAGAGCTAGAAGAAGAATGGGGAAATAAATTGAGATCAGGGCAACAGAAATATCAAAAACTGGAAAATAGGACTGGTGAATTGGAAAAAGAAAACAGTTCACTGAAAAACAAAATTGGTGAATTGGAAAAAATCACCAATTCACTGGAAAATAAAAATGGTGAACTGAAAATCAAAATTGGTGAATTGGAAAAAGACAACAATTCACTGAAAAATAAAACTGGCAAAATGGAAAAAGAATGCATTGAATCAAGAAATTCAATTGGCCAGCTACAAAAGGAGCTAAAAAAGATAACTGAAGGAAATAATACTTTAAAAATTAAAATTGAACAAATAGAAGTAAATGACTCAATAAGACTTCAAGAATCAGTTAAACAAAAACAAAAAAATGAAACAATAGAAGAAAATATGAAATATCTCCTAGGAAAAACAACTGACTTGGAAAACAGATCCAGGAGAGACAATTTAAGGATTATCGGACTCCCTGAAAGCCACGATGAAAAAAAGAACCTGGATGCTATCTTCCAGGAAATCATGAAAGAGAATTGCCCTGATGTTTTAGAATCAGAAGGCAAAATTGGCATTGAAAGAATTCACCGATCACCTCCAGAAAGAGACCCCAAAATTAAAACCCCAAGGAATATCGTGGCCAAATTTCAGGACTGTCGCACCAAGGAAAAGATATTGCAAGCAGCTAGAAAGAAACAGTTCAAATACTGAGGAACTATCATTAGAATTACACAGGATCTGTCAGCTTCCATATTGAAGGATCGAAGGGCCTGGAACCAGATATTCCGAAAGGCAAAAGAACTTGGATTACAGCCAAGAATAAATTATCCAGCTAGAATGAGCATCATCTTCCAGGGAAGAAGATGGTCATTCAATGATACAGGAGAATTTCACCTATTTCTAATGAAAAGACCTGATCTGAACAAAAAAATTTGACCTCCAAATAGAGAACTCAAGAGAAACATAAAAAGGTAAAAAGGAAAACTCTTGAGAACTATATTCCTACTATAGGTATCCTTTAAAGAATGGCAGTATAATTTGATTTTTCTTTGATAATAATGGAAAAGAAATTAGATGTGGAAGGGATACCATACTGAAAAAGAAAAAGGGGGGAGGGGGAAAAGGAGGCAAAATAAAGTAAAAATAAAGGAGGTAAAATAAGGCAAAATCTCATAAAGAGAAATAGAAGATCTAATATAATTGAGGGAAAGAAGGGAGGGTGATGAGTATTGTGTAAACCTTACTCTCATTAGATTGGACTCTAAGAGAGTATATCAGACACATTTGGCTTCAAAGAAAGCACTGACCCTCTTTGTGGGAAGGTAGGAGGGAGGGGAGAAAAGGAAAGGGATAAACTAATAGAAGGATTAGGGGAAAGGTATAAAGGGGAGGGAGGGACTCTAAGGGGAGGAGGATTATTGGTGGGAGGTGGTCATCAAGAGCAAAGTACTGGGGAGGGGGGAAGGGAGAGAGGGGAAAGGGAAGAGAAAATCATAACTCTGGGTAAATAAGATGGCAGGGAATACAGATATAGTTATTTTAACTGTGAATGTGAATGGGATGAACTCTCCCATAAAATGGAAGCGGGTAGCAGACTGGATTAAAAGGCAGAATCCTACAATATGTTGTTTACAAGAAACACATCTAAAACATAGAGATACATACAGAGTGAAGGTAAAGGGCTGGATCAGAATCTTCTATGCTTCAGGTGAACAAAGAAAGGCAGGGGTAACAATCCTTATCTCGGATCAAGTAAAAACAAAAATAGATCTAATTAAAAGAGATAAGGAAGGAAACTACATTTTACTAAAGGGTTCCATAGACAATGAAGCAGTATCAATACTTAACATATATGCACCAAGTGGTATAGCATCCAAATTCCTAGAGGAGAAGTTAAGAGAGATGCAAGGAGCAATAGACAGTAATACTATACTAGTGGGAGATCTCAACCTTGCTCTCTCAGAATTAGATAAATCAAATTCCAGAATAAATAAGAAAGAAGTTAGGGAGGTTAACAAAAGGCTAGAAAAGTTAGGTATGATAGATCTCTGGAGGAAAATGAATGGTGGTAGAAGGGAGTATACTTTTTTCTCAGGGGTTCATGGAACTTATACAAAAATTGATCATGTGTTAGGGCATAAAAACCTCAAAATCAAATGCAGAAAAGCAGAAATAGTAAATGCATCCTTCTCAGATCATGACGCAATAAAACTCACATGTAATATAAGGCCAGGAGAAAATAGACCAGAAGTTATTTGGAAATTAAATAATCTAATCCTGAAGAACAAATGGGTAAAAGAGCAAATTATAGACACAATCGAAAATTTCAACCAGGAGAATGACAACAATGAGACAACATACCAAAATTTGTGGGACTCGGCTAAAGCAGTTATAAGGGGTAATTTTATATCTCTATATGCTTACTTGCGTAAAACAGAGAAGGAGAAGATTAATGAACTGGGCTTACAATTAAAAAAGCTAGAAAAAGACCAAATTAAAAACCCTCATTTAAATACCAAATTGGAAATTCTGAAAATTAAAGGGGAGATCAATAAAATTGAAAATAAGAAAACTATTGAATTAATAAATAAAAGTAAGAGTTGGTTTTATGAAAAAACCAACAAAATAAATAAGCCTTTAGTTAATTTGATTAGAAAAAGAAA
>JAJPUD010007223.1:0-42286 GCA_023553655.1 Myrmecobius fasciatus
GCAGGGCTGGTTCAGTGTTAGGAAAACTATCAGCATAATTAATTATATTAATAACCAAACTAACAAAAACCATATGATTATCTCAATAGATACAGAAAAAGCATTTGATAAAATCCAACACCCCTTCCTATTAAAAATACTAGAGAGGGAATAAATGGGCTTTTCCTTAAAATGATCAGTGGTGTCTATTTAAAACCATCAGTAAGCATCATATGTAATGGAGACAAACTAAAACCATTCCCAGTAAGATCAGGAGTGAAACAAGACTGCCCATTGTCACCATTACTATTTAATATTGTATTAGAAATGTTAGCTTTAGCAATAAGAGAAGAAAAAGAGATAAAAGGAATTAGAGTAGGTAATGAAGAAACCAAATTATCACTCTTTGCAGATGACATGATGGTATACTTAGAGAACCCTAGAGACTCAACTGAAAAACTACTAGAAACAATTTACAACTTTAGCAAAGTTGCAGGATTCAAAATTAGTCCACATAAATCATCAGCATTTTTATTTATTGCCAACAAAATTCAGCAGCAAGAGATACAAAAAGTAATTCCATTCCAAATAACAGATGATAGGATAAAATATTTGGGAATCCATCTGCCAAGGAAAAGTCAGAAACTATATGAACCTAACTACAAAACACTTTCCACACAAATAAAATCAGACCTAATCAACTGGAAAAATATTAAGTGCTCATGGGTAGGCAGAGCGAATATAATAAAAATGACAATACTACCCAAACTAATCTACTTATTTAGTGCCATCAAACTCCCAAGAAATTATTTTACAGATCTAGAAAAACCAGTAGCAAAGTTCATTTGGAAGAACAAAAGGTCAAGAATTTCAAGGGGATTAATGAAAAAAAAAAGGCAGATGAAGGTGGCCTTGCTATACCAGAGCTAAAACTATATTATAAAGGAGCAATCTTCAAAACCATTTGGTACCGTCTAAGAAATAGAGCAGTCGATCAGTGGCATAGGATAGGTTATCAGGACAATCTAGGCAATAACTTTAACAATTTAGTGTTTGATAAACCCAAAGACCCCAGCTTTGGGGATAAGTACTCACTATTCGGCAAAAACTGCTGGGAAAATTGGAAACTAGTGTGGAAGAAATCAGGGCTTGACCCATACCTAACACCACATACCAAGATAAGATCTAAATGGGTTCATGATCTAGATATAAAGAGTGATATTGTAAGCAAATTAGAGGAACGTAGTATAGTTTACCTCTCAGACTTGTGGAGATGGAATAAATTTATGTCCAAAGAAGAACTGGAACTCTTAATTGAACACCAGATAGATAATTTTGATTATATTAAGTTAAAAAGTTTCTGTACAAATAAAACTAATGCAGACAAGATTAGGAGGGAAGCATCAAATTGGGAAATCATCTTTACATTTAATGGTTCTGATAAAGGCCTCATTTCTAAAATATATAGAGAATTCTCTCATATATAAGTATTCAAGCCACCCTTCAATAGATAAGTGGTCAAGAGATATGAACAGACAATTTTCAGATGACGAAATTAAAACCATCTCTAGACATATGAAAAGTTGCTCCAAATCACTATTGATCAGAGAAATGCAAATTAAGACAATTCTGAGGTACCACTACATACCTGTCAGATTGGCTAAAATGACAGGAAAAGATAACGATGAATGTTGGAGGGGATGTGGGAAAACTGGGACACTAATACATTGTTGATGGAACTGTGAACGGATCCAACCATTCTGGAGAGTAATCTGGAGCTATGCTCAAAAAGTTATCAAACTGCATACCCTTTGACCCAGCAGTGTTTCTATTGGGCCTATATCCCAAAGAGATCTTAGAGGAGGGAAAGGGACCCATATGTGCAAGAATGTTTGTGGCAGCTCTTTTTGTAGTGGCTAGAAACTGGAAACTGAGGGGATGCCCATCAATTGGAGAGTGGCTGAATAAATTGTGGTATATGAATGTTATGGAATATTATTGCTCTGTAAGAAACGACCAGCAGGACAATTTCAGAGAGGCCTGGAGAGACTTGCATGAACTGATGCTGAGTGAAACGAGCAGAACCAGGAGATCATTATACACAGCAACAACAATATTACATGATGATCAATTCTGATGGACATGGCTCTCTGAAACAAAGAATTGTCTCAAACCAGTTCCAATTGTTCACTGAAGAAAACCATATACACCCAGAGAGAGGGATATGAAATATGGACCACAACATAACATTTTCATGCTCTCTATTGAGGTTTGCTTGCATTGTGTTTCCTTTCTCTGATTTTCTTTTTTTTTTCTTGTAGATAGGATTTTTCTTGCACAACTTGTCAAGTATTTCAACATTATTAACATGTAGTGGACTTCCTGCCATCTAGGGGAAGGGAGGGGACTGGGGGTAAAATTTGTAATGGAAAGCTTTGTAAAGATCGATGCTGGGGAACTACCCATACATATGTTATACAAATAAAAAGCTTTAATAAAAAAAAGAGTTAGGTATGCCAGTATTTTCTCCATCTTGCAGATAAAACATTTAATGATTATCATAATCACCCACCTAATAAGTACTATAGATGTTTCAAATCCAAGTCTTCTGACTCCATATCCATTACTCTTCTACCATCCCACACTTCAAAACTCTTAGTAAAAAATGGCAGAGTAGAATTAATGAAATAAGCAATTCCTATCCAAATCCCTTAAATGAAATAAAAATACTGTTTCCATCTCTTAACCATCAAAAAAGCCAGGAGTGGGGAAGAATTGAAAATTGATTGTTGCAGCTATTTTCTCATAGAGCTCACATTGATCTTGCCATCTCTAGCCCCAGCATTTCCTTCCCACCCCACTTTGAAAAGCCTAGTTGGAACTATTGACTATTTTCTTCTCTTCAGAGTTGTGGGGCTAGGAGGTGTGAAGGCTTTCTACCTAATATGCTACCTTTGACTGTTTTGAGGCCAATCAGATCTCTATAACCACCTCGAGTGCCACATTCAATCTTATAACTAGTTAGGAAGTCTCTCCTTCCTTGTTCTGCCTACCTCCTTACCAGAGCTTAGAGAATGCCTCAAGCTTTCCTACCAGACCTGTACCAAAAGGCCTATTACTCCCAGGGGATGAGTTGAAAGTTTCATTAATTCTTAGCACCATCACCCCTGGTGCTGAGGGAATTCCTTCCGTTTCCCCTCTCCTGCACCAGGTCAGAGCAGCTATTGTCTATTCCCCACACAAATTGAGGTTATTTTATCCATTCCAACTTCTCAATGTCAGTTGAACCAGAGCTGCAAAAATAATCCCTGCCTGTCTTCCCACCTTTAAATGGAAGGGAATCATCTCTAGGGCCTTTGAAAAAGGCAAAAGAGAGATTCCTTTGGTCACTTGTCCCCATATTGGAAAAGGTTGGGGGGATGGCAATCTACCAAGCAGAGTCCTCAATTTTGCTTCACCAGCTTTCTAATCTTGACTGAACTTCAGAGCTTCCCCATTACTGTCATTCTGATAACTGACCAATACACAAACCTTCACAGTTCTTATCACATATAGAATATCAGAGCCTTAGAGTTGGAGGTACTTTTAGAAATCTAGCCACGAATTAGAGTAGGTAATGAGGAAACCAAATTATCACTCTTTGCAGATGACATGATGGTATACTTAGAAAACCCTAGAGACTCAACTAAAAAACTACTAGAAACAATTCACAACTTTAGCAAAGTAGAGAGAGGGATATGAAATGTGGACCACAACATAACATTTTCATCTCTCTATCAATGTTTACTTGCATTGTGTTTCCTTTCTCTGATTTTTCTTTCTTGTAGATACGATTTTTTTTGCACAAAAATGATGTGTGGAAATATGTATACATTTATTCAATTTGTCAAGTATTTTAACATAATTAACATGTAATGGATATCCTGCCATCTAGGGGAGGGGTGGGGAATGGGGGGAAAAATTTGTAACAGAAAGCTTTGTAAGGGTTAATGTTGAAGAATTACCCATACATATGTTTTGCAAATTTAAAAAAAAAGTAAAAAGAGAAAAGAGAATAAAAATGGCTAGACTTACAAAAAAAAAGAAAAAAGAAATCGTCATATTTTTCTCCCCCATGAGAAAACTCAGCTTAAGAGAGGTGAAATCCCATAATCAAGCAGCTAGTAAATAGCAGAGCCTGGAATTTGAATATAGGTTTGATGGGTCCTAATCAGTGCACCATACTATTGCATCTTATATACTTGTTCTAACACCCTCCTACTTGGTCTCCATTCTCACATTTTTCATCCCATCTTTCAAACATTTGCCAAACTAAAAGACGTCTAAACTTATCACTTACCCTGTTTAGAAAAAAAACCAAAATCCTCTTCAATGTTTAGTCCAGGTACCACCTGTTCCACAAAGCCTTCTTTAATTCCCACATCTGAAGATGTTTTCCTCAACTACTCTTAGAACAGTTTTCTTAGATAATTTTATTTGCTCCTGATTATTATCTATTGCTATATTATATTGATCTGTGCATATGGCCTTATTCATAAGATAACAATTTGAGAGTTGGAAGGAACCTCATTGATCATCTAGTGAACCCATGTGTAAAAGGAATTCTTGCTGTAATAAAGCCAACCCACCCCACCATCCAGTCTTCACTTGATGACCTCCAAGGAGGTGCATGTGCCCTGCCTCTTGAGGCAGTCCATTCCTTTTTTGAACTTCTCTAATTGTTTTTCCTAACATTTAGCTTAAATTTGCTTCTTTGCAATTTCCACCCATTACCTGTTGTCTCTCTAATAACAAATAGAACAAGCCTAATTCCTCTTTCATATGACAAACTTTCAAATACTTGAATATAGCTAAGACGGTCAGAAGATCCCTAGTCACTTCAATCTAACTACATAATGTCATGGAGGCAAACTTCTCACTAAAGTTCTGGGATTTTGGACAAATCATTTAACCTTTATCTGCTTTTGTTTCCTCATTTGTGAAATGGGAATATTGATACCATTTATCTCCAGAGTAGTTGTGATGAGAAGGTATCCTTAAAGTGTTTTGAAAACCTTAATATGCTACATACCTGTTAACTAGTATATTAAAATGATATTAAAATTTGCATTTATTCCTATTGAATTTCATCTAAGTAGATTAATCCTGGGCAGCTAGGAAATGCAATAAATTGAGTACTGGGCCTGATGTCCACTCTGTCAATTAGATTTAATTTTTTATTTATCTTTTATCACTTACTTTATCTCCTTTTGCTATGTTCTCTTTTTCCTTCTTCAGTTTTTCTTTTCAACTCCTTGTCATTAATCCTGCCCAATTTTTCTTAATCATCCTTGATCGTACCTTCTCTCTACCACTTTAATTCATCTGGTCATTGCTTTCTTACCTAGACCATTGCAAAAGCCTCCTAATTGGTCAGTCTTCTTTCATAGCATTTGTAAATTCCAGTATAGTATCTGCACCTTGAGATTATTCTCTAATATATTTCCTCAATTTGTTCTAAACTTCTTCTAAATTGTACTTCTGACCTTATTTACTTATAAATCCTTCAAAATCATTTACTCAATTTGCTTCTTATTTTTCCCCAAGTCCTCTCTTCTCCTGTTCCTTCTCTTATGGCCTCCCATGGAATTCAGAAGTATATAAAAAGAAAATATGAAGGTATTACATGCTTTGTTGAAAGTCATCAGACTCACTCTTTTCCAGAGTCACTGAAGGCCAATGGTTAGACATGTGAAGGATAAAATCTGCCCAGGATGAGTGGATGACTATGACATTTTTGAAGTCTGACCACGCTCTGAGCACTCCATAGCTCCTACCCCAGCAGCCTTCATGGCTGTTGGAATAAGTTGTTCTTCTCTGCCCATTCTGCCAGGGGAAGTCTTCACATGCTTGAAGTAGACACCCTCCTCCCTCGCCTCACCAACAGATTTGAGGCCTATCAGTCACCTGCGTTTAGCCTATTGCCTAGACAGATTTAGCAGGATGTGGCTGCTGCATATGCTATAACTTTACTACAGGTGAGAGTTTAGTGACTAAAGATGATAAGGATAGGTTAAATGTGAATGGAGAAATATGAGAGATAGGATAGAAGATGTTTAACACCTCTGATGAGCCCTTTTCAGGACTGTTCGTCTATCTCTAATGTACACCTGTCACTGAATTCCCAATCCTTGATGCTTTATTCTAGCTATCTGTCATTCCCCAATTTTTTTTTTCAATTACATTAGTAGCTGATC
The DNA here is from genome assembly GCA_023553655.1 of Myrmecobius fasciatus. Classification (NCBI taxonomy): domain Eukaryota; kingdom Metazoa; phylum Chordata; class Mammalia; order Dasyuromorphia; family Myrmecobiidae; genus Myrmecobius; species Myrmecobius fasciatus. Next base: position 6,216 of record JAJPUD010007223.1, read on the forward strand.
TATTGTATTCCTCTCCATGCCACTCACAACATGATCATGCTTAAAGTTTCACCAAATTTCAGAATTGCATCATTAGTAATTTAGTCCTTTCATTCGTGCCAGTTTACCCGCCTTACTCTGGCTTCACTTGTCTCCATGCCCAGCCTTAACCATTTAAATGTTTTACTAGCAGCATCCTTAGAAATCTTCTGTGGAGCCCTTCATCTCCTGCCCCTCCAGCTTGCAATTGTCCTTATGCTGGAGTAATCCAGATGTCATTGGAGAAAGTCACAAAAAATGCTCATTTTGTAAATTAAATGATTTATGATACTTAATCTTAGGCACTTATTGCTCTTCAGTAAGCCTTCTACTTTATACTGATTCCTCATTCTATTCCTTGAAGTGACTATTCTAGTTTTTTTCCTTTTCTCCACTTGGCACTGAAATACTCTTTCCAAAGGCTGGTAAAAGATTCAATGTGGAGTAGAAAAGATTTAAGCTCTTTGGCTTGTAGCTGCTTCTGACTCACAGTGACTTTGGGACTGGTGACAGAACCCCTGGCCTAAGGAAAAAGGAAGAGCTTGACTTAGGTGAGAGCAGAAAGCAAAAGAAGTACTGGGAACAGAAGTAACAAAAATAGAGGATCTGCCATGATGAGGAACAGAAGGGAGTTCACCAGCAAACATGGAAACTTTGTCCCAGCCTGACTCATATGTAAATATATAAAAAAACCGAATACACATATTACCTAAAAAACGAATACACGTATTACCTAAAAATAAAATATTAAAAAAAAGAACATTTTGCTGAGTCAGGATGATATAAACCAAATATGCATGAGCTGTGGCTCATGGGCCAGTGATTTTCATTTTTCCCTTTTCCTTTCCTTTTTTCTCCTGAAAGGAAGAGTATATTTTCTTTGAGTTGGAGACTTCCTTTCCTAAAGGATTGAGAAACTTTTACCCTTATGGGTTTAAATGATTATTTTGTTTCTAAACCAGTAAATAAAAGCCATTGAATCAACTATTAACAATTGATAGACTCACTATGCTATTAGGAAGAAGTTTTTTTGGAACAAACCAGGACCAGTGAGATTTAAACTTACTCTTATCTTCCATAGTGATATTTCTGTATTCAAAATAGTATCATCAAGGTGAAGAGAAAATAACTGGATGTGGAAAAGTGAGGGAAAGGCTTTTTGTAGACACATTTGATGTGAGGTTCAAAAGATGTTGGAGATGGTAAGGGGTAGAGGATGGACAACAGTTATGCAAAGGTATAGTGACAGAACATGTAAGGCATCCCAGTGCTGTTGAGCTTATGCTATGTGAAGGTAGATGGGAGAAAGTAGTACAAGAAATAGCACATAGAATTTGTGAAGAGGAGAAATGTATTGCAAATGTGGAAAGGTAGGCTGGAATCAGATTATGTTGGCCTTTAAATGACAAATGCAGTAATTTGTATGCTACGCTAGAGTCAATGGGAGGCCACTGAAACTTTGAGCAGAGAAATAACATGATCAGATATTTAATTTAAAAATATGAATTTGAACAGGTTGGAGGAGAATTAAGAGGTAGTTCCATTATAAAAAAAACATAGAGGAAAAAATAAACAGGAGGGACAGTCAACAATGTTAAATGATTCAAAGGTCAAAAAGGATAAAGATTGAGAAAAGGACATCAAATTTAAATGGAGAGAGCAATTTTAAGTAAGCAATTCGACTGGAAGCCAGATTTCTAGGATTTGAAATGTGAAAAGGAAAGAGGAGGCAGTGAGTATACATGGCTTTATACAGGGTTTCTGTCACTGATCTGCAGATTGATTTCAGGGAAATTTGTGAACTTGGCTAGTTTAAAAATGTATCTTTATTTTCACTAACTTCTAACTGAAATTTAACATTTTCTTCAGTGAATGTAGGCAACAAACTGTTATTCTGAGGAGTTCATAGGCTTTGCCAGAATGTCAAAGGAATACATAATGCAAAAAAATCTCAAAACACCTGGTTTAAGAGTCTGGCCAAGACAGACAGAAGAGATAAAAGATTATAGCTTCATGGGTGTGGCATTTATTTCATACCTTGTAGTACAATATTCGCTTAAGATTTGGTAATCTTATATAGGTAAAAAACAAAGTTCAATGAATGCTTTTTATTAACCCATAATACATTATTTGAATTAGCCACCAGTGGGCGCTCTAGTAGAGCAGTCTCTGTAACTCAGGTTAGCTGCCCAGGTTGAGAGTGAAAATACTCATGTGTCCTGAAAAAACCTCTATTGTTAGGGATTCTGTGGTTGTTGCCTACCCTTTCTCTAGCCAACAAGTATTATTCCTTAGCTGTGCCCATCAATCCTATCTGGTATCTGCAGCTTTCTGCTGGTTCCTTTAATGCCAGCCTTTTCTCTGTAATACCCCCTTCCCTAATTCCTGTCTGCCCCAACTCGAAAGGCTGCAATTATCTATACCTATAACAATACAGGTTAGACATTTCAATTTCCTGGCTGACTGGTGTGTCCTTGTTTGTGAAGGCAGGGATGGAAAACCTCATGAAGACTCTGTTCTTCTTATAGAACCAAAATAAAACATTTGAGCTTCTCTGATTGTGGCACTGACATGACAGCTGAGCAAAGCAGGCTGCCTGAACCTGAACTGGCCTGAACTCTCCTGGAGACAAGATCATCATAGGCTCTCTCTTCCTGCAAAGGCTGAAGTCCCTTGAACCTACACCTATGAAAAGTAGGGGGAAGTTCACCATCAATCATGGAAACTGTTGAGTCAGATCAAATATCCATGAGTATAAAATTTCTTTAATTCTTTAAAAATTATCATCTCTATTTCTAACTTTGATGCTTTGTGCTCCTATTATTTTTTTAATTATTGTTTTATTTTTTTGGTTATATTATTTATTTTATATTTATTATATTTATTATATTAATATATTTATTATATATTTTATATTTATATTATTGGTTATTTTTGGTTATATTATTTATAGTATATTAACTTTTAAAATACACATTTCTTTATGAATCAGTTGAGAAAGAAAAAGCAGAAGAAAAGAGAAAAACCATAAAGAAAAAAAAAACAGAAAAAAAAGTGAACATAGCATGTATTGATTTACATTCAATCTCCACAGTTCTCTTTCTGGATGAAGATGTTTATTGAAATTGCCTTAAATCACTGAACTGATGAGAAGAACCAAGTGTTTGATAGTTGATCATTACAGAATCTTGCTGTTACTGTGTACAATGTGTTTTTGTTTCATTCAGCATCAGTTCTGGGCCTTTCTAAAATCAGCTTGTTTATCATTTTTTTTAAAGAACAATAAAATTGGGACAGCTAGGTGGCTCAGGGGATAGAGCACCAGCCCTGAAGTCAGGAAGACCTGAGTTCAAGTCTGGCTTCAAACACTTTTAACATTTACTAGCTGTATGACCCTAGGCAAGTTATTTAACCCCAATTGCCTCAAAAAAAAAAAAAGAAAAGAAAAGAAAAGAAAAAGAAAAAGCAAAGAGAACAATAATATTGCATATTTTATATGCCATAACTTATTTAGCCATTCCCCAGTTGATGGGCTTCTACTCATTTTCCAATTCTTAAACCAGTAAATAAAAGCCATTGAATCAACTATTAACAATTGATACTCACCACAAAAAGAAGTTTTACATTTTTTGTGCTCCTATTATTAAATTAATTAATATAAATTTTTTTTTTACAAAAATCCAATTCTTGGGTTTCTCAATTTAATAGACTTTAAAATACTAAGCCAAAATGAAATGCATTGCTTTGTTCTTGATTTTTCAATTTTCCCTTTTTTCTTTTCATTATCTCTATTTAATTTCCTTTGGTCTATTATGTTCTTTCTGTTAGGCCAAAGTATTTTTCCAAAAGCCAGGGAGCTGTGGAAATCAATATAAATTCTCTCTAAACTCCTGTGGCTCCTTGTTATCTGCAGGATCAAAATAAACTCCTCTTTCAAGCATTACAAATCCTTCACAGCCTGGTTCCAATCTACCTTTCCAACCTTACTTATTATTATACATTTTGGCCAGCTAAATTGTCTCTTATATAGCATTCCATATATCATCTCCAAGTCTTCACTTTTACTGGATCTCATGCCTGGAATGTACTCCTTTTTCACCCCCACTTTTTAGAAGACTTAGCTTTCTTCAAAATTCAGCTCAAACATCATCTATATAAAACCTTTTCTAATCCCCTTAGCTAATAGTACCTCCTTCCTGCCCCAGTAAGCTTATATTTTGTACTTCTGGCTTTAGTTCAAAAGTGTACTAAAACTTTTGGTACATCCTGTATATGTAAATATTAGCTTTCCCATATAAGCTCAAGGACAGTTTCATTTTTGTCTTTTTACATCCAGCACAGTAGCAGGAACATGGTAAGTGCTTAATACTTGATTTAAAATGTTGTTATATAAATTTAAATTTAGTTTTTTTCTCAATGTATGCATTTATACCTATGATTTTTTATATATATTTAGAACCATTTTTGACAACAGTCCATCGATTTTGCTATATTTATGCTATCATTGCTGCCTTTCTGATTTTCCTCATCAAATGAGTTTTTTTAGTTGTCATGTACTTAAAATATTTAGCCATATTTTGGGTCAGGGACTTACTTTGAGCCACAGACTCCTTTAGCAGCCTGTAGACCTCTTCTCAAAAAAATGTTTATAAATGCACAAAAACAAATATAGAATTACAAAGGAAATTACATTGACATAGTTATCAACATACTAAAATATCAAGATCAAGAATCCACATTAAAAAACTGGAGTCTTAGTGTATTTTATTGTCTGCCTTCCCATATTTAATCAGAGCTTGTCTATATACACAAACACTTTTTGCAAATGGTACTTACACACTTAAGACATGTGTTTTTCCATATTTTTCTATTTAAACATAAGAAATCTTATTCAATAAACTTGCCTGATTTGTCATTTTTTTAATGTGTGAACATTCCATATTATTAAATAATTAAGAAACTGGTTTCAACTCAGATTTTTGGCTTTTCAGCTCACCTTGTATTTTACTATTCCTTTTGCCATTCTCTAATAGTCTTTTGTTTTTAATGTTTCCATTTTGGATTTATCTACTATAATGATTGTTACTCCTTTTTGTTTTTTGAACTGGCTACTTCATGATAAATTGTAGTCAAGCTTATATAGTCTCAGTCTTCATATACTTTTGTTTTAGATGTTTCCTATAGATATCTAGTCATGGAATCCATAGTGTTTAGTGTTATATTTGACAGATTCCATAGTGCTTAGTATTATATTTGACAGATTTGGTATATTCTTTTCTCCACCCTACTTTCAACTTCAATAATAAGATAAAGGTATTACTTTGAGGATTCTTTGTTTCTTCAGCCTCTTTAAAAATATAGATGCTTTTTGTTCTTATATCACATATATTTTCAAATATATTCCTCCCCTCCATCCATGGTCCTTAACCCTTTAAAATCTTTCACCTACTTTCCTTAATTTCAAAATTACTATGAAACACAATTTTTACCAGATAATAATCTCCAGGGGAAATCTATCCCATCACTTTAAAATCACTATAGTTACTAATATATTTTAAGAATATTTTGTTGAATATCTTTAACTCTTCAGTCACCTAAAGAAAATATTGCTGTCCCTCTCTGAACTTAGTTCTTTTCAGCTGAAGTCCTTTGTCTAAGAATTCTTTGAAGGGTTAAGTTTTCAAATGTTATTCTTCTGCCTTCCAAAAGAAGGCTAAGGTCAGCTTACATAAAACATCTAACTTTGACAGCCTCCATTCAGAAACATCTAAGATATACCGAACAGCTTCTTTACCTCATTTAGCACTTATATTTCCTGCTTTGACTTGGGATCTCTATCTTGTCCTGCATTGTGCTGTCCCATTGTAAGTGCTAATCCAATTATTTATCCTTTAACATCTGGTCTATCTTTGCTTTTATCCTTGAATTATTTCTTTGGACATGACTATTGATTGTATTTAACTACTTATTATTTATTTATGTTTAATTTTCTATATATTTATTCTGTATGTTTATATATATCTTTGTTCCTTATAAGAATGTAAATTCCCTGAGTGGATGCCCATCAGTTGGAGAAGGGCTGAATAAGTTATGGTATAGGAATATTATTGTTCTATAAGAAACTATCAGCAGGATGATTTCAGAAAGGCTTGAAGAGATTTACATGAACTGATGCTAAGTGAAATGAGTGGAACCAAGAGAACATTGTATACAACAAGATTATGTGATGATCAATTCTGATGGTTGCGGCTATTTTCAACAATGAGATGATTCAGGTCAGCTCCAATGGTTTTATGATGGAGAGTCATCTGCATTCAGAAAGAGGATTGTGGGGACTGAGTGTGGATTGCAACAAAGTCTTTTCACTTTTTTTGTTGTTTGCTTGCAATTTGTTTTCCTTTTTTGATCTGATTTTTGTTGTGCAGCATAATTGTGAAAATATATATAGAAGAATTGCTCATGTGTAATTATATTAGATTACTTGCCATCTAGGAGAGGGGGTTGGCAAAAGGAAGAGAGAAAAAAATTGGAACATAAGGTTTTGCAAGGGTGAATGTTGAAAACTATGCATATGTTTTGAAAATAAAAAGCTTTGATAAAACAATTTTTAAAAGAAGGCTAAGGTTTGCTGGAAAGTTGATTCTAGTTACCAAGCCCATATCTCTTAGTTTTAAATATACATATATACATATATATATTCTTGACTAATTGTCCTATTCTTCCTTTGTTTTAGTTGTAACATCTTATGAAATGCTGACTGGCATTTTCTGATAAATGATTTGTTCTTTTTTTGAAGTTTAGTGATTTTAAAAAAAAATTCTTGTAATTTTATGCTTGAATTTTAGGTTTCTTCTTCTTTTTTTTTTTTTTTTTTGGCTGAGGCAATTGGGGTTAAGTGACTTGCCCAGGGTCACACAGCTAGGAAGTGTTAAGTGTCTGAGACCAGTTTTGAACTCAGGTGCTTCTGACTTCAGGGCTGGTGCCCTATCCACTGCACCACCTAGCTGCCCCATAGGTTTCTTCTTGTTAGGACACTGAATTTTTTCTTATTGCCATGTGTTATTCATTCTGGGAAATTTTCTTGAACTACTTCTTCAGGTCCTTTTCCTTATCTTTGCCCTCTGGAGAGTTAATTATTATGAAGTTTTGATCTCCTGAGGGTTGGTCACTCCTTCCTGCACAGTTACCAATTGGTTTTCTAGGTCTGTTAGATTCCAGACTTATTTTTCCACTTGGTTTTTGTTATCCATTTTTCGTTGTACTGCGTCATGTCTCATCTCTTTTGTTTCCATCAGTATTTTATCCATGATGACACTCATTTCTCTGTAGTTTCCCCTTATTTCCTTACATGTTGCTTTGAAATTATGTCTTCTTTCAATGCCTTTAAAGCATCTAGTATCCAAAATAGCATTTCTTGAGTTACTTTTGATGCTGCTTCAGCAGAAATAAAGCAGGTTTTATTTAGACTAATGTTGAAATCTAAAATAAATTCAGAAACAAATATTAACTCAGACACTCTGTACTTGTTTGTAGTAGTATTTTCACTGCAACCAACATATAACCTAACAAAGCAAAATGAAATTAAGAAGTTACAAAAAATTCAGATGCACTGAGTATTATCTTAAAACCTAGAGTATGACAGTTTATCTCTCTACTTAAGCTCATTTTATATATTCCCAACCATCTCTCCTGAATCCAAAAGGCACATTGTTCAGTCCCTAAAAAGTACCTTTTTAAAAGCAATTGGGGTTAAGTGACTTGGCCAGGGTCACACCACTAGGAAGTGCTAAAGGTCTAAGGTGGCATTTGAATTTAGGTCCTTCTGACTCTAGGTCTGGTGCTCTGGTGTCTAGCTGACAGGGAAACTGAGGCTCAGAAAGCATCTTCTAATATTATGTTCCCTATTTAGTCCTAGCAAAATTCTCCTGTCTTCAGTCCTTGGTGCAACTTTCACCCTTCTATTTTATCCCCAGTGACAAGGACTTCAGTGGTCTTGGTGCCTATCACAGAACTGGAAAACCGCAGCAGCAGGAGCCTTGTCCTCCTCCCTGAACAGTAAGAAGAGCACTCTTAGGGGATCCAAAAGCCTGTGGCCCCGGACCAACCATCCTAGTGACCTTCCTGTCCCGCAGAATAAGTCTGGCCCCATAACATGAAAAAGCGGTTCAGGTTCTACCCCATTCCTGCCCTCTTCCCTGGAAGATTTCGTCACTGCCTTCTTCCTCCCTGGAAAGGCCAAAAATTCCGGGGCCCTTTCTAGGCCTCCTGGCCCCTGGTCACTCCCTCCAAGGCTTTAATGGAACTGAAGTAGGAAGTAAGGATGTGCCTCCCACCTTCGTATTCCTCTCCCGGTCCTGCCTTAGCAGGACCCCCCTGGGGACGGGAAGGAAAACTGGCAGACCCGTTTCTGCCATCAGCACACAAGCTAAAGCTGCCCTTGCCAGTGTTCGAGCTTAGAGTTCAAGCTGCACCAGCACATGAGCGATCCTCGATCGCTACCACCAGCTCGACCTGCTCATGCGCTGAGGCGACCTATCCGTTATAACTGTCACGGGTGTGCTTTGGGACAGTGCCCCTTACCCCGGGGCGAAGCGGCCTTGGGAAATGCCCAGGCCCTGGCTTGTTTAGACAGACTGACTCCCGCCCCAGACCCCAGAATGGGGTTTCCGGGTGCTCTGGCTTCCCCTTCCCGCAATTCCTCGTTTGTTAATAAAGCACTCTCTTTTCCCCTCTGGATTCCTCCCTGAGGTTCTTCATTCTGTATTGCCATGGCCGCTCCCCCAACCAGCCCATGGCTACGAGGAAGAAGCCGAGTAGATTGTGGGTGCTGTTACCTCATCACCACCGATGTAAGGCTGACAGGAGCCGGAATAGAGTCGTCTCACCCAACCCCGTCGTTTCACTGACAGAGAAAAAGAGGGAAGGGCTCTCCATAGCATCGCAAGCAGCTCCGGGTCCCGAGCCTAACCCTCTCAGCTACTTGGGAACCGGTGGTTTTTATGCAATGGCACGGCAGCAAAGCTTGAGTCTCCGTGAGACCTAGGGTCTCACCCACGGTCCAACTGAGGGACCGTGGAAAGGGGGACTCAGCCCTAGTCCGGGTCAGTATGGGGGGCGGGGGCCAGAGCCTTCTTCAAGCTTCGAGCCTTCGGCCAGTCTCTTGGAACTTCGGGCGCCTCTGGCTATCACCTTTGACAGGCAGTATGCAAGATGCCAACCCATGAAAAGGCCCCGGGAAGATGCTGCCATGAGAGGAGCTGGCAGTCCCCAGAATGACCTGTCTTCAGTTGCTATACCAAGGACTTTGGGGAGTTGCCCTGCAGGTGAGATCTAGGACTCTTAGTTGAGAGCCAAGTTATCACTTCCAAAGGGAGAGTTTCCTCATTTTGCATTGTCTAGTCTAAATTATTCTTCTATGAATACCTTCTGTGGCTGTTTTGCTACCAGTTTGGATAAATGATCATTTTTTCTTCTCCCTTTCTCATTTCTGCTTCCCAATTCCCCCCTGACTTTTTTGAAGTCCTGCTTGCCTGGGGGGGAGGGGGAAGTGCCTTAGCCAGTCATTCTTTATCTTAGTGCCTTTAATCTGAGATTAAACCAATTTATCTTGTATTTATTTTGTTTGTGAGTAGTTGTTTGCATGTTCTCTCTCTCTCTCTCTCTCTCTCTCTCTCTCTCTCTCTCTCTCTCTCTCCCCTCCCCCCCCCCCCAGCTAGCTATAAATTCCTTGAGAGTGGGGACTATCTTTTGTCTTTACTTATATCTCCAGTGTTTAGCACTATGCTTGGCCCATAGGCACTTAAATGCTACTTGACTGGCTTGTGATCTAGTTGGGGACACATCCTAAATGCAATGTAAGATATTGTGGTAAATAGCAGATAATACATTCTATAAGAATTTAGAGGAGGTACTGAAAACAGAGGATTTGAGGAATGGGGCTAGATTTTTAGGAAGGATGTCCAAGTCTATGTAATAGCTGGTATTTATAGGTGTATGTGTATATATATACCTATATATATAGGTATATATAGGTATATATAGTATATATAGTGCTTTAAAGTTTAGAAAGCACTTTACATATATTATCTCATGATCCTTCCTGTAGTTTTAGGAAGTAGGTGCTATATAATCTTGATTTTACAGATAAGGAAATTGAGAGATTAAGTGGTTTATCCAGCCATGGAGCTAGTAAGTGCTCAGGTCTTCTGACTCCCAACCCAGCACTATCCACCTTATTTTTCCATTATATATTCAGCCACATATGTGGATCTGAACTCTTTGCATTTATACCTACCTGCCTGAAAACTCTACCTAGATGTCATTTCTGTACTTCAATACATCCAAAATTCAACTTAGCATTTCCTCCTCCTATTCTTCTCCCCACCTCTTTACTCTTTCTTCCCAGATATGAACCAATCCTCTTTTCAGTTTCCCTGTTTCGCATAATGGTACCACCATCCTCTCAATCACCCTAGTTTAAAACCTATTCAGAATCATATTCATTCAAAACTGCTCTTTTTCCATCCAATCATCTGCCAATTTTTTTCCCCTTCTTCCACAATGTCTCACATCCATCCCTGAGGAGTTGGATGTGCTAGACTTTGGGAGACAGGAAGACCTGGGATGAAATCATTTCACAGATATTTAATGGTTCTGAGATTCTAGACAAGGTACTTAGCCTGCTTCAGGCTTTTCCCCTGGAAAAGGGACATCCTAATAAGTACCTCCTCCCAACTAGAGGGTTGTCCTAAGACTTAAAGCAGGCTGATATATGTAAAGTGCTCTTGGAAACAGTAAAGTGATATATAAATGTTAACTATTTATAAAGTACTTTGCATATAAGAAAAGATTAAGTAAAATGTTATATGTAATTAATAACCTTTCTTCATTAATTCTGATGCTATTCTAGTCAAGACCCTATATTCCATTTCAGATTATTATAATGACCTCCTATGTGGTCTCTCTTCTCTCTCATTCTTCACATAGTTGCCAAATTAAGTGTTATTACAAAATTGATGCTTGTCAGGAGCCAAACCTGTAGCTACTCTACATTGCTCATAAGCTAAAATAAACCCTTGACCTGGCCCTTAAATAAGGTCCTGCCTTATATGGCTCTAGATTGTTTTCTTGCCTCATTTCATTGTTTTCTTCTTTACACTTGACTATTTTAAGCAAACTGGACAACTTGCTGTTTCCAGATTTCATCTTACTCCTTCTAATCCCTCCCCCACCTCCCACCTCCCACTCATAGAGGCCTTTTCCTATATGTGGAATATGTTATCACCGCATCTCCATCTGTTGAAATCCTTTTTTCAGGGCCCAGCCTAAGTATCATTCCCTCCCTTCCCTTTACCTCTTTAGATCAGAAATATCCTAAAATTATGAACAGGCTTTTTTTTTTTTCATTTTGTATCTATACTGATTTGTATATAGTAGGTATTTCATAGATATTTGTGGTTTTATATTGAGATTAAGGTGGTCTCACCAAGCTAGAAATTTTTTGAGTATAGGCCACATGGATTAAAGATTGACTATTGACTATTAAAGATAATAGTCTGGAGAGGCTCACAATATTTTGGTCATTTATTTTGGTTACATTCCCAGAAAATATTTCCTTTTATGAAGAAGGGGCTGCAGTTTGCATAGCAGGAAAGGTTATCCTTACCAATGACATAATAGATCTTTAAAATTATTTTACAGTAGTAGTAGTATGCTACAAGAATAAATGTTTGATAAATCAAGCAATAAACTGGGAAGACTAAAACACACATGTATAAGTTAATTGCCATAATCAGAACTTGAAACAAAGTGAATCTATAACCAAGATCAAATCCTAGAATTTCAAATTAAATGGTCCTATAAAGAACAGGAGCTTTTATGAATTTTGTGTTTTCAAGTAACTTTAAAAAAAATTTTTTTTTTCCTTTTGTGAGGCAATTTGGGTTAGGTAACTTGCCCAGGGTCATACAGCTAGTATTAAGTATCTAAGGCTGAGTTAGAACACAGGTCTTCCTGACTGCAGGGCTAGTGCTCTAACCACTACTTCATCTAGCTATCCCTCAAATAAATTTTAAAAAACTTTATAGTAATATTGAAATGATTATCCTTCTTCCCAGGTAGATAAAATGGTTAGGAAAAAGGAAGGGATGGTGATTTTATCCAGAAATCAATTGACTAGTTTAGAGAAATATGAAGTGACCAAAACTCATCAGAATTATGGCTTTCTGTTTGCTTCAGATTTTCTTAAGTAGGACAGATGAGCTCCTACTAAAGCACTGAAGCAGAACCAAATATTAATATTAATGCTATGAAGGGGCATTCTGGTGGGAAGCTCAGAATAGGGGATGATTATCTCCCCAAGGCTTACTAAGGCGCTGAATTTTTCCATATATACAAGAGATCTCATCTACTCTCAAGGTTGAAATCTATGTAGGTAATTCCCAAATATGTTTACTACTATAACCACTGTTTAAGTCTTTATTACTTCTTCCCTGAAATAGTCTTTCTTCTCTTAAAATGTAAAGTATTCTTCTAAAGGATTTCAGAGCATTAATAAACATAAGAAGAATTGCTCTAAATCACAAAAAAGACAAATGCAAATCAAAGGATTCTGAGGTTTTTCCTCCTACTCAGTGAACTGGTAAAGCTGACAAAAGATAGAAATAGTCAATGGGTGGGATGGGCTATGAAAATTCAAGCACACTAATAAACTTATTAGAGCTCAGAATTGGCCTTAGTCTAGAAAGCAATTGAAATTATGCTAAGAAAACGACTAAAATTTCAAGACTGATTAGCTAGCATTGCTAGGCATAGAATACTTCAAGGAAGTTAAAGATAAAAATAAATAGCAAATTCCACAAAATATTTAGAGCAGCATTTTTTTTTTTTGTAAGAAAAGAACTACAAAGTGTATAGAAGTTTACTAATTGAGAAATGACAAAACAAATTGTGGTATATGAATGTAATGGAATACTACTGTGCTATAAGGAATGACGAATATGAAGATTCATATGAAGGGATGCAGAGTAAAACAAATCCAGGAAAACAGTATTTATATGATGACAGCAGCAATATAATTGGAAAGAACAATTGAAACTGAATGTTATGTAATTATATTGACCAATTTTGGCCCTGGAAAAGGGTGACGAAAATTCACCTCTCTCCCTTCTTTGCAAAGAGACTGGTTATAGAATATCGCATATATTGTCAGATATTGTTGAAGTATTAGTTGGTTTTGCTGACTTGATATTTTTATGTTTCTTAATTTGTTTTTGTTACTTGGAATGGTTCTCTGGGTAGATGATAGAGAAGGGATATATTTGGAAATGAAGGTAATGTGGAAAAAGATACTAATGTAAATAAGATTAAAAAAATATTCCTCTTACTGTTGCTCTTTAATAACTAAATTCTCTTTGAAGTGGTCTTGGCTCACTGCTTCCATTTCTTTGCTATCTACTTACTCTTTAATATGTTAATAGTTTGGCTTTCATCCCTATCGCATTACAGACAGTTCTCACTGAGGTTATGGATGACTTCCTGATTGCCAGGTTCTTTTCTCTTTCTCATTCTGCTTACCTTTTTGCATCAATTAACCTTACTTACTGGCTATTCCTTACTTGATACTCTCTTCTTCCATTTCTTTTTTAAACAATTGATGTGTTTTATTTATGCATTACATTAATTTCAGAATACATCTTTCCAGCTTCCTTGACCCAATGAACCATATCTTGACATATATCATATATTGTACCCTTAGTCCCAGGCTCTATAGTGAATTCTTCCTCCATTTCTATACTTGTTCTTTCCTGGTTCTCCTCTTATTAATCCTTATTTTCCTTTCTTACTTGCTCTTTATACCCCCAAATGTAGCTATCTTCCTGGGTTCTGGCTCTGATCCTTTTCTTTTTTCCAGTCTCTCTTTTGGCCTTGGCTTCAATGACAATAGTTATTCAGAAAACTTTCATATCTTAAAGTGATCTCTCCTTTGAGTTCCAGTTTCAAATTCCCAATTACAAGACAGACATGTGTGGGATGTGCAGACCCTTACCCAAAATGACTACTCAGAGGTCTCTCAAAGTGAAAAGCAGAAAAGTATTTAATTAGAATTTCATGAAATTCGGGCGGTCCTACAGCCCCCACCCCTCCCCCCCGAGCAAAAGGGAAGTACTCAGAGGGAGGAGAGCCACTGCTCAGAGCACCCGAACAGTTTTATTGCCTCCCAACCTTCAAAAATCATTAACTCCTCCCTTTACCCCTTTGATTGGCTGCAACAATTTCATTCTTTTTGGACGATTATGACCTAAATTTCAAGGTATGTCCTTGTCTCCTTTCTTCCTGTCTTGTGACTGAAGCCTATTGGGCCTCTAACTCTAGCTGATAGTTAAAGAATATATATAGACAATGATTGTTCTCCTCTGTGAATTCTTCATTTTTCCTTGTCTAGCACAGACACAACTACCTGGATATTGTTGACACCTCTCAATCAACATGTTCAATAAGCCCAGTTCTTTTCCTTCCCTCAAATTTGCCTTTTTGCTAATTTTCCCACTTTTATTAATGGTTCCACATTCTTGTCATTTCCCCATAATCAAAACTTTATTACCATTCTTGATTCTTCCCTTTTCACTCACATATAATCAGTTATGAAGTCCTGTTGATTCTACTACAATATTAATTAATCCAGTCACCCTAGTTTTTACCCCTTTCTCAATTTTAATTTCTCCAAGAAATTTTTCTTGATCACACCACTTGGTACTGATTTTTTTCTTCATTCCCTTTTCCCTCTCCCCTCCTCTCATATCATTTTGATTTGTAACTCTCTAATGAATTTATATATATAGGCAGCTAGGTGGTGCAGTAGAGTGCTAGACCTGTAATCAAGACCTGAGTTCAAATTGGATCTCAGACACAACTAGCTATGTCCCTGGGCATATCATTTAACCTCTGTCTCAACTATAAAATAAAGATAATAACTTAGTCTCAGGGTTTGGGGAGGACCAAAGAAGATTACAATAGTAAAATGCTTAGCAGTGACTGCCACATGGTAGACAACATATAAATGCTTATTTCCTTCCCTATTATATCTATATAATGGTATCTCTCCTATCTCCATCCTAGACTGTCAGCTTCTTGGAAACATAAATTGTTTCTTCTCTAAACTTGATCTCTCTTCTAGCTAGCTCTTAGCACAGTGCTAAGTATATGTTTCACAAATGTCAGCATTGAAAATGGACTATTTTAATAGCTTCCCAAGTCCTCTCTAAACCATAATTCATTGTATTGCCAAAACCTATCTTCTTAATATAAGCTCAGATCTGGTTACTCCACTGCTAAAAACAAAACAAAACCAAAAACAAAAACCAACAACAACAACAACAACAACAACAACACACACACACACACAAAACCAAAAAAAAAACCAAAAAACAAAAAAAACCTTTCATCAATTCCTCATTACCTACTCGATTAAAAAAAAAAATTTTTTTCTGGTATCAGAGAGAATGGGAATATCTTGAAAGCAGCGACTGTTTTGTTTTTGTCTTTAAATGTGAAAGCACATGGTTTGGTGATTTGCACTTAGTAGATACTTAAAAATTGTTTACCAAATCCAATGCCTTCCACAACTTAGTTCAGACCCTACTTTGCAAATGTATTTCGTGCTATTCTTCTTCACATCTTTAGCACTTGGCTCAACTGGACTAGTGGTCATATTGGATCTTCAAGCATTTGCACATTACAATGCTCTTCCATAGCTTTGTTCAAATGGATTCCTTCCTTTAAAGTCCAACTCAGGTATACTTACACCCATGATATTCCCTGACTGCTCCCATTCCTTCCCCAATTTCTTCTACTGTTATTTACTTTGCATAATCACACTATAGTTTATTTCTGTAAATGCATTATTCCTTACTTAGAAATTTCCTAACTTAGAAATTTCTTGAATTACAAGCAATTACAAATTATGAGGACAGGAATTTTTTTTTTCATCTTCATATTCCCAAGGCCTCATGTGGGGAATCAATAAATATATCTACATCATGGTCCTCCATGAGTAAACAATCTCCATGAATAAAACTGGCCTAGAATTGGTCAGTTGGAAGATTCCTCCCTTTCTCCCTTCCTCCTTCCCTCCCTCTCTTCTTTCCCCCTTCCCTCCTTCTGACTTTCCCACCTATAGTTCATATAGGGTATCATGCCCTTACCTACAAGATGCTCTTAAAGATTTTTTTTTTTTCTTTTGCATCTCTGGACCCTCCCAACATATATTGGAGTTCATTGGAGAGATTTCTTTTTTATGGACCAGATTTTAAATCAAAACCAATCTGATTTTACCAATTCTAAGTGTACACCAATAATTTGTTCCTAGGCCAAGCCCCCTTTGGTGATTGTTTGGGTCCTGATTGATTCAGATTGAAAGTAAATAGCAGTCATTTCTGCTTTGACCAGAAACCCTGAGGGTCTTCCCCTCCCAGATTCACTCATTCCATCCATTCATTCATTCATTTATTTAGATTTCTTGACTAAGTGAAAGAGGAAATTTTTTTGCCTCAATTGATATCTAGCCTTAATCACTGAATGAGTGCTGCCTCTAAACAAACAACAATAACAAAAAAATCCATTCCAGTGAACTCACTAGAATTGTCTTTAAAAAAAAAAATGTAACTGGTTCACTGATACACTGTTGGTAGAACTGTGAACGGATACAACCATTCTGGAGAGCAATTTGGAACTATGCTCAAAAAGTTATCAAACTGTGCATACCCTTTGACCCAGCAGTGTTTCTATTGGGCCTATATCCCAAAGAGATCTTAAAGGAGGGAAAGGGACCCACATGTGCAAGAATGTTTGTGGCAGCCCTTTTTGTAGTGTCTAGAAACTGGAAACCGAATGGATGCCCATCAATTGGAGAATGGCTAAATAAATTATGGTATATGAATGTTATGGAATATTATTGTTCTGTGAGAAACGACCAGCAGGACGATTTCAGAGAGGCCTGGAGAGACTTGCATGAACTAATGCTGAGTGAAATCAGCAGAACCAGGAGATCATTATACATGGCAACAACAATACTATATGATGATCAATTCTGATGGACATGGCTCTCTTCAACAATGAGATGTTTCAAACCAGTTCCAATTGTTCAGTGATGAAAAGAACAATCTACACTCCCAGAGGGGACTGTGGGATCTGAGTGTGAACCACAACATAGCATTTTCACTCTTTCTGTTGTTTGCTTGCATTTTGTTTTCCTTCTCAGGGTTTTGTTTTTGTTTTTGTTTTTTTTTTCTAGATCCGATTTTTCTTGTGCAGCAAGCTAACTTTATAAATTTGTATATTGTCATATATTTTAACATATTTAATATGTATTGGACTACCTGCCATCTAGGGGAGGGGGTGGGGGGGAAGGAGGGAAAAATTTGGAACAGAAAGTTTTCCAAGGGTCAATATTGAAAAATTACCTATGTATTGTAGATAAAAAGCTTTAATAAAAAAAATGTGCCAGTGTCATTGTTTTCCCCCCTAAATTAGTAAAAAGAATTCTAAAAGGCAAGCTGCCCTACATCTGACTGTAGCAGCTGTGCCAGGAATTTGTGCTAACTAGCAAACTAAAATCTGTTGAAGACCATCTCCATTTGTCCTGATCTATAAATGGCCATTGGACCCAGATAGCTCTGGAGGGGAAAGCAAGGCAGGTGACCTTGCACAGCCCTCCTTCACTTCAGTCCAAGTCACTTGTATGCCATGGCATCACATTTCCTAATGTCAAGGTCCTCTTTGAAAACAAAGGGCAAACAACAGAATTCAATTTCTCCCATAAATAAAGTGTAGGAATTGTGGAGCAAATTTTTAAGATTGAAAAGAGCAGCTCTGGGTTTTTCTGGTGATGGAGAAAAAACCTTTCTTATTTTAACTCACTTCTGTGGGTTGAGAAGCCCATTTGGGAAGGAAATAAACTTCCCTTCTTTTGAAGGATGGGGTAAGCACATTTTTTAGGTGAGAAGACACTAGAAGACCAATACCTACATTATAGGATGAATGAGTCTCACAGTAATCAGCACCATTCTAAGTCTGACATATCCTAAAGACTAGATATCCTAGCCTTTTATTTGTTTGTCTGTTTATTTATTTAATTATTTTTTTGTGGTAAATCCAAATGGAATGTGAGCCCAACCCTTTTACCCTCTCCCCAGGACACTTAGAACAGGATCAGTAGGCAGCTGGAGAGCAACAGAACTTAAAAACAGCCTGAATATTATTATCTTAATTAAACTTTTAAGTTCAGCCCTTCAGGCTATAATTTCCCCCCTCAAGATCTTTTTCCACCCGGAAGATAAATAGGACTGGTTCCCACGTGGTCTGAATAGCTGGCTTCAGCTTTATACTTGGTTAATGGAAGAGGTATCAGCATTTTTTACTACTCATCCTCTTTAAAAAATTAAAAAATATAATTTTATTGAAACATAATTAGCAAGAACCCCACATTCTATCCCAATGTTATTAAAACTATATTTTTAAAATAATCAATTTTTTAAAAATCACAAGTATAATTTGATACCTTTTAAACTCAAAATGATTACAGTATTTAACTGCTATAGTCACTAAAAACTACTAACTTTTCTGTTTTTCATCCATCTTTATGGATGTAAAGAGATTTAAAGTAATTTCATTACAGGGGATAAAACCGCTATAGATTCATCTCCCTTAGTACTCAAGATCAAAGAAAGTAAGTACCCTGAAGGCAGGAAAAGGGAAAAGCATAGATTGCAGATTAGGTAAATGACAAGTAAATCCATCTCAATCCTTCTTGCCCCCAGGGGCCTGGATACGATTAAACACTTTGACTCGGTTGGAAAGTGAATGTGTTGAAACAGTAGGAGACTCCAGTTTCACCTTATCTAGCACGGTTTTCTTGATAGCAGCTGGGGAGATCTTCTCTTGGTCAGCCATGAACTGCAGCTCCCTGCAGAGAGGATGTGAGAGAGTCAGGTAGCAAAGGTTGGAATCACTGAAGGAGAGGTATGGAGCTTGGTTCAGTCCATGGGACTTGAAACAACCCAAATTGCTGCCCTGCTCCTAACTACAAACAAAACAAAATGTGAAAGGGATATGTTGATCAGACTCACTCTGCTTGGCCCAACTGTACCATCTCACAGGAGATGGTAAAGGATTGTTTCTGTAATCAACATATAAAACCACTGAAAAAACAAGAAGGCAAAATGAAGGTTACTAGTGAGAAGGGACAGGTTTGGGCCAAAGTGCTTGTTCCTGGGGATAGAATGAGCCAGGAGGTTGAAGGAGAATTGAACCTACCTGGTCCGGATGCAGGAGGCTTCAACAGCATTGATTAGTAAGGATCGAAAACCACCACTTTCCAAGAAATGCAAAGCATGAATAGTGGCTCCCCCAGGAGAGCAAACATTGTCCTTGAGCTGTCCTGGATGCTGCTCTGAGTCCAGGAGCATCTTTGCAGCTCCCTTACAAAAGCAAAAAGAATCAGAAAAAGGAATATAATCACTGAAAGAATTGATTCCCCGACTTCATTAAGATTGAACAAAACCTTCAGGACAAGTTCTCTTTTTTGTATGCATATGTTCTTTTTGTTTTTGTTTTTATTAATGCTTTATATTTTCTGAACATATGCATGAAAAATTTTCAATATTTACTTTTGCAAAACCTTGTGTTCCAATTTTTTTCCCTCCTTTCCCCTACTCCCTCCCCTAGATGGCAAGTAATCCAATATATGTTAAACATGTACAGTTCTTCTATACATATTTCCACAATTACGCTGCACAAGAAAAATCAAATCAAAAAGGGAAAAAGAGAAAGAAAATAAAATGCAAACAATAATAAAAAGTGAAAATAATATGTTGTGATCCATACTCAGTTCCCATAGTTCTCTTTCTGGCTGCAGATAGCTCTTTATCACAAGACCATTGGAACTGGCCTGAATTATCTCATTGTTGAAGAGAGCCATGTCCTTCAGAATTGATCATAGTATAATCTTGCTGTTGCCATGTACAATGATCTCCTAGTTCTACTAACTTTACTTAGCATCAGTTCAGGTAAGTCTCTCCAGGCCTCTCTGAAATCATCCTGCTGATTGTTTCTTATAGAATAATGATATTCCATAACATTTATATATTATAATTTATTCAGCCATTCTCCAACTGATGGGCATCTACTTAGTTTCCACTTCCTTGCCACTACAAAAAGGGCTGCCACAAACATTTTTGCACATGTAGATCCCTTTCCCTCCTTTATGATTTCTTTGAGATACAAGCTCAGTAGAAACAACGCTGGATGGGCATAGTTCCAAATTGCTCTCTGGAATGGCTGGATGAGTTCACAACTCTACCAATGATGGAGTCTTTCCATATTTTTCTAAATCCATCAGCTCATTATTTATTCTGGAGAGTTTTATACCCTGTATATATATGTATTGTTCCTTCTTTAACCCATTGCCAATATGAGTAGAATTTCAGAACTACTATCCCTCCTCCCCCATCTAATTCCTGTGTGTCAGTTCTTGCTCTAGCACCTCATTCATATAGCATAATTAGTGTTTCTACCTTTTCCTTATATGGTTTTACTTTTTAGAATCACTTCATACTCAACTCTACCCCAGGCTTTCTTTTGAATACTAAGTTACTAATGACAATCTTAAACCATATGCTCCACACAACAGACATAAACAGTTTGTCCTTATTGAATTCCTTGAAATTGGCCTTTAATGTTTACTCTTATATGTCATGTTTTCTATAAAGTTCAGGTTTGCTTGCCACAAAATCCTGAAAATCTGGCAATTCACTGAATGTTCATTTTTAAAATTCAGTATTATACTTAATTTTGCTAGATATAATATTTTCAGTTGCAAATCTAGTTCTTTGGATCTTAGATATATAGAACTCCAAGACCTGCAGTCTTTTATTTTAACCAGTGATTCTGATTGTGGCTCCAGCACATTTGAATTTTTTTTTTTATTATTAAATTTTCTTTTTGATCTGGGACGTTTGAAAATTAGCAATATTCTTCCTGTAGGTTTTCCTTAAAGTCTTTCTTTCAAGTGGTGAACAATGAATTTTTTCTCTACTTTGCTATTTTGTCTAACACTTAAGGACAATTTTCTTTAATTATTTCTTATATTATGGTATCTAGGTTCTTTTTTAAAACTTTTGTTCATAGCATTTAGATAGTGCAATTTTTTTTTCTCTTCTTAATCTGTTCTCTAGAGCTATTGTTTTTTTCATGAGATGTGTCTCACATTCTCTTCTGTTTATTTTTTATATTTTGTTTTATTATTTCTTGGTCTCATAACTTTACCAGCTTCCCCTTGCCCACTTCCAATTTTCAAAGAGCTATTTTCTTAAGACTCTGGCTCTCCTTTTCTAGTTGGTTGACTTTCTTTTCATAATCTTGTTTTTCTTGAATTGGTATTTAAAAAAAAAAAGTTTTCCCTCTATCTCTCTCATTTGATTTTTAAAGTATTTTTTGAATTCTCTTCTAGTAGGTACCATTTAACATTATTCTTTGGGTTAGGAAAGGCTTTTTATATTTCAGTATCCTCCTTTGAAGATAACTTTTTATGATTGGGTTCTTTTTTTGTTTGTTTTGTTTTACATAAGATCTTGTCTGGGACACTAATACATTGTTGGTGGAACTGTGAACGGATCCAACCATTCTGGAGAGTAATTTTGAGCTATGCTCAAAAAGTTATCAAACTGTGCATACCCTTTGACCCAGCAGTGTTTCTATTGGGCCTATATCCCAAAGAGATCTTAGAGAAGGGAAAAGGCCCCACATGTGCAAGAATGTTTGTGGCAGCCCTTTCTGTAGTAGCTAGAAACTGGAAACTGAAGGGATGCCCATCAATTGGAGAGTGGCTGAACAAATTATGGTATATGAATGTTATGGAATATTATTGTTCTGTAAGAAATGACCAGCAGGGGACACTGATGCATTGTTGGTGGAGCTGTGAACGGATACAGCCATTCTGGAGAACAATTTGGAGCTATGCTCAAAAAGTTATCAAACTGTGCATACCCTTTGACCCAGCAGCATTTCTATTGGGCTTATATCCCAAAGAAATCATAAAGGAAGGAAAAGGCCCCACATGTGCAAGAATGTTTGTGGCAGCCCTTTTTGTAGTGGCTAGAAACTGGAAATTGAATAGATGCCCTTCAATTGGAGAATGGCTGAATAAATTATGGTATATGAATATTATGGAATATTATTGTTCTGTAAGAAATGACCAGCAAGATGATTTCAGAGAGGCCTGGAGAGACTTACATGAACTGATGCTGAGTGAAATGAGCAGAACCAGGAGATCATTATACACGGCAACAACAGTACTATATGACGATCAATTCTGATGGACATGGCTCTCTTCAACAATGATATGTTTCAAACCACCTCCAATTGTTCACTGAAGAAAGCCATATACACCCAGAGAGAGGGATGCGAAATGTGGACCACAACATAACATTCTCATACTCCTTGATTGATGTTTGCTTACATTGTGTTTCCTTTATCTGATATATCGTTTGTGTAGATAAGATTTTTCTTGCACACCAATGATAAGTTTGGAAATATGTATACATATATTCGATTTGCCAATATTTTAACATAATTAACATGTAGTGGATATCCTGCCATCTAGGGGAGGGGTGGGGAGTTGGGGGGAAAATTTGTAACGGAAAGCTATGTAAGGGTTATTGTTGAAGAATTACCCACACATATGTTATGCAAATAAAATAAAAATTTAAAATAAAAAAAATAAAAAAAATAAAAAAGAAATAAAAAAAAAAAAAGAAATGACCAGCAGGACGATTTCAGAGAGGCCTGGAGAGACTTACATGAACTAACTAATGCTGAGTGAAATGAGCAGAACCAGGAGATCATTATACACGGCAACAACAAGACTATATGATGATCAACTCTGAAGGACATGGTTCTCTTCAACAGTAAAATGTTTCAAACCAGTTCCAATTGTTCAGTGAAGAAAGCCATATACACCCAGAGGGAGGGATATGAAATGTGGACCACAACATAACATTTTCATGCTCTCTATTGATGTTTGCTTGCATTGTGTTTCCTTTCTCTGATTTTTTTTTTTTCTTGTAGATAGGATTTTTCTTGCACAACAACTTGTCAAGTATTTTTAACATGTAGTAGACTTCCTGCCATCTAGGGGAGGGGAGGGGACTTGGGGTAAAATTTGTAACGGAAAGCTTTGTAAAGATCAATGCTGAGGAACTACTCATATATATGTTATACAAATAAAAAGCTTTAATAAAAAAAATAAAAATAAATAAGAGCTTGTTAGAGTAATCATTTCTCATCCTTTAGGGGAGGAATGGTGCCTCTGGCCTCAAGTCTTTCTTCAGTTCTCCCTTCTGTTCTGGAACCCAAAACTAAGAACTCTACCCTCCAGTAAATGCTACCAGCATGGGCATTCCTGCTCCACTGCTTCTGTACTCAGCCAGTGTGGGCTGGTTTCTTTTCACCCATGACTCTTAGTTGTACAGCTGGGCCTGTTCATATCAGGCCCATATCAGGAGACAATCTTCCCCGATGCTAGACAAGTGACACTGGGAAGTGAAAGTTCCTGTGTCTGGGCCCAGGCTACCTTCTAAACCAGCTAAAAGCAGGGGCTTGCCAGGCCAAATTAGCCTGGAGGCGTTTACACTTCAAAGGGACCAAAATTCTTTTATGGTATCTTTCTTCAGATCTTCTCTGATTATGTCAGGAGGACCACAGCTCTGCCCCAACTCCTATTTGTTTTTAATTGCTCTCTGTTAACCCTGAGGCATGGTTTTGTCTTGTTTGTAAGAGAAATCTGGAGAGTTTGGAATTTTCTGACCTACTCTGTCTCTTTTAAAAAATATTTTTATAATTATTGTCAATATCATTGATTTCTTTTGTCATTCCCCATATTTTATTTTATGAATTGAAACATATTATTCTAAGAAGGGTTTTATAAGTTTCACCAAATAGCCAAAAGAATCCGTGACAAGTTATGATCCCTTGAATTAGAGCCAAGAGCTTTATTTGCCCAAGACTTCAACACCCATCTCTCCTTACCATCCTCATTCCAGTACCACTCGAAATAACACAAGAGAAACCTTATAATACCTCATGCAAATAAAAGGATGAAGGAGATAGGAATACTGACCAGTAAGGCCTGTGCACCCAGGCGGACTGCCAGTCTCCTTGGGAGGCCCATCTTCACCCCACCATCTGCTAGCGCATCTAGGGCCATAAATGCCTGCAAAGAAAACAATAAGCTCCGTATGAAAAGGGGAAGGAGCACCTTGATGTCTCTCTTATGGGAACTCTGTTCTCTAAAGTTATTGGAAATAATCCCAGGGATCCAATCCTTCCCCTTTCCTTTCTGCCTTCAGCAGGAAGGACTGACCAAGGATCCAGCCAAGAAAAATTACTGAAGGCCAGTGATTAAAACTTAGTCTTGCTTCTTGCCTTTCTACCATGCCCCAGGTAGTACAGTATTGGGAAAACCTGATCATTCTGTAAGAGCCCACCAGCCTTGGAACTCTACCTCATCACTCCCTTCTGTCCCATTTATTGGAGAGTACAGCCAAAGAGCTCAGCTCAAAACATCTCCTTTCTCACCTGGCTGTATTACTTAGGGATTTCTAACTTTTCCATCATGACCCCAGTACCTTCCCCATCTTACCCCTTCCTTCTTTTCAGCTTCCTAGGGTGAAGTTTTTCCCCTTTAGATGGTAAGCTCCTCCATGGCAGGAGGAGCTTTTTTGTTATTTTTTGTTATTTATATCCCCAGTGCTTGTAGGTGATTAATAAATGTTTATTGAGCAATTGATCTTCAAAGTCTCAAATCAGCAAACACTTGCTCCTCCCCACATAGATACAGATTTCTCCCATTCAAAGAATTCTTAAAGAGAAGTGAGCTCACCAGAAACCCTCACATTTTTCCCTTGCCCCACCCCAGTTCCAGCTCTCACATAGGCAGGTCCACTGCCGCTGAGTCCCGTAACAGCGTCTATCAGGTCTTCTTCCACTTCTGTGCAGAAGCCCACACTGCTCATTAGCTGTTCTAGGAGTTTCCCATCTTCCACCAGGGCATGGGTACCAGTGGCATATACTGTGGCTCCTTCCCGGACTACCACAGGGGTGTTGGTCATACATCGAATGACCTTTGGGGCTGGCTGGAATGCTGTCAGTTTCTGAAGAGAGAAAGAGTTAAACTCTGACTTCCTGTTGACTCTTCCCACTCTGGCTTGCCATTCCAAACTCTTCTCCAGTCACTGAGCTCATCTATCCCAGCACCTTGGGACCCTGATCTTTTCCCATTCAGGGGCTAGAATAAAAGTTGTGGTACCTTCTCAATGGAGCTGATAGTGACACCAGCAGCACAGGAGACCACGATGTGTCTGTCCTTGATATCAGACCCAATTTCATCCAGAATGAAGGGAATAATATGAGGTTTGACAGCCAAGAAGAGCACATCACTGTGCTGTACTGTTTCCTTGTTGTGGTGGGTCAGCTTCACACCCATTTTCTGCAGGAAATAATAGGTTTAGATTCTGAGAATTAGCCTCAGGTGCTGGAATAGCCCATCCAGACTCAGAATTTTACTAAAGGGAAAAGTCACTAGCCTACCTGTCGACAAGAATGGATTTTGCCTAACCTTTCTACAATCAGCAGAAACCAAATTTAGTGTCTTTATCTTTCAGTGATGCCCTCTCATTCCCTCAAAGTCTCTTGTTGTTGCTATTAATGGACTACAAAAGGGGACCAGCTGTTGATACAGTGAAGAAGGGAAGAAAGAAGTGTTAGAAGTCTCCTTCCTAGAGGAGGATAAGTGGCTTTCTGGAAAATAAGTTTCTCTACAGTAAAATCCTATCATAAGCCAGGAATGGCAAAACACTTTGCTAGGTAAAGTCCTGACTATGTGAAATATGGTTGGTAATTTGAGGTATCATCATCATCATTATCACAATAACTGATGCTTTTATTGTGCTATAAGGTTTGCAGAGCACTTTATTTGTGTTATCTCATCAATATAAGACTTTACATTCTTCCTATTCACTTAATGTCTCAAATTGCATTTTTGTTTGCTGATTTTGTTCTCCTTACTAAACTGTAAGCTTTTTGAGGGCAAGGATGTGCTACATTTTACTTATTATCTTTCCCTTGTACCTGTTAATAGTTTCGTGACTCACCATGACCAAAGAACTGCTCATTTATTGGGCAATATGCTGGCAATGAGTCTCTATTTACATAGCCAAGGTGATATTTAGCTATCTGGCAGGCATGTCTTATGCTCAGGACATGTTCAAAACCTTTCCAGCTTTATTGGAGCTTTTGTTAATCTGGTGGCAAGAACCCAAGAGCATTTTCATGTCATGATAAGTTATCAGTATTTGTTGAATATATGGAAGCTTGTACACTGCAATGGAACAGGATATGTCCTATCACTTAGTTAGCTAAGAGGTAGAGCTGGTAATTGCATTATAGTCCTACCGTCCAACTTAGGTCACTTGTCCATTAGGCCATGATGCTTTCAATGTTGGGGTTTGGAGTTTGTCTGAAGTCTCCTACTAATGGAATTTTGATCTGGGAACCAAGGCCATTCCCTATGCTAGAAACCCAAACTCTACTTGAGGCAATATAGGATAGTGGACAGAACATGAGATGTGGGATCAAATGATAATGTTTGATGTTAACTTGAAAGGAAGGCTTAAGTACAGTGACTGTAGAATCTGTGCTTGGCCCTTTGATGTTTAGGAAGTTCAGCAATTTAGTGGCACTGATTCAAATATGATTTCATCTCCTGACTGAGGATTTCCATCAGCCTTAAAATATTTTATCTCCTCACTTTTACAAGAACTCCTGGCTTTCCTTAAGTCCCAGGTAAAACCCCACTCTCTGCAAGAAAATATCCCTAGTCTTCCTTTTAATTTTAGTGCCTTCCCTTTGAAATTATTTAGGGACTGTTTGTTTTTTGGCTTTCTTTGTATCCTCAGTCTTGGCATATGATAGCACCTTAATATGTGCTAGTCAATTGATTGAATGAATTAAAGACATAGATGGCATACATAGCAAATATGCAGGTAACATAAATTTGGGAGGAAAAAAATAAATAAATTTGGGAGGAATGACTAATTTTCTGAATGACATGGAATCCAAAAGAATATTGACAGGCTATAGTATGAATCAAATCTAGTAAGATGAAATTTTATAGGTTTAAATGCAAATTCTTACATATGGGTTCAAAAATTTAATTTCACAAATACAAGAGGTATGATAGTCATTCACTTGGAAAAAAGATCTGGGCATATTTGTATACTACAAGCTTATTATAAATTAAGAGTGTGATAACAGCAATCAAAAAAGCTAATGTGCACCAAATAATTTATAGCAGCCCTTTTTTGTGAGAGGAAAAAACTAGAAACAAAGTAGAATTATGGGGAATTGAGGATAAACAAATTGTAGTTAAAAATAATAGCATATATTAAGAATTTTGAAATAGTAAAATACTTTGCAAATATTTCATTTTGTCTTTACAACAACCCTAGAAGGTGGGTGTTATTATCCCCATCTTACAGATGAGGAAACTGAGGCAGACAGGGGTGAAGTGAGTAGCCCAGGGGTCAAATCTGGAGCATCTGAGGTTAAATTTTAACTCAGATCTTTTTTATTACAAGTACATTGTGGCACCTAGCTGCCTCTGAACCTACTGGAATATTGCTATGCCATAAGAGACAGAACATAAAGAAATCAGAGAAATATCGTATATTATGTTATAAATGTACTGAAGAAAAAATAAGCAGAACCAGAAAAATAGTACATATAGTGACTAAATGTCACCATATGCAATGTAAATGGAAAGAAGAGCAGTATACCAGTCAAAACTGAATGCTGTGAAATCATAGTTATCAAACTTATCTCTATACAAAAGCTTCCACCTCTTTTAAAAGCTCTCCAGGGATAGGCTTGGTGCACCTGTTTTTTTTTTTTTTTGTTTTGTTTTTTTTTGTTGTTGTTGTTGTTGTTTTTTGAGCTGAGACAATTGGGCTTAAGTGACTTGCCCAGGATCACACAGCTAGGAAGTGTTAAGTGTCTGAGGCCAGATTTGAACTCAGGTCCTCCTGACTTCAGGGCTGGTGCTCTAATCATTGCATCAACTAGTTGTCCCTCTGTTGGTTTGTTTTGCAGAACTTTCTTTCTTTTAAAATCTTTCTCACTTTATGAGTAGGGAAGAAGGAAGGGATATATTTGTTAATTAAGGTATTGTAAAAAAAACACAAGATATTAATTAAAAAAAATAAGAAGTAAAAACTAAAATTTAGTTTAGGCAACATTTAGAGAGAGTGAGAGAGTTTCCAAGATTATAGGGGTACCAGTTCCAAAGTCCTCTTCCCTGTCCAGAGTATTGGGTATCAGTCTAAGGGCTATAATTTAGGAGCCCTTTGTTAAATTTTAGAGCATTCAGAGGAGGATGGTCAGGATCAGAATGGGAAGGGCCTCCAGCTCTTGGAAAAAGTAGGGAATTGTGGAACTAAGCAATTTTTGCCTTGAAAAGAGTTTATGTTCCTAACGTTCAGCATACAGTAGGCACTTAATACTTATTGAATGTTATTTATTGAGTAGAAAAATTTTAGCTGTCTTCAAGTGTTAGAAGCACACATTAAACATATGCTGGTTGGCTCTGGAGGCCAGAACCAGGAACAATCCTCAGGACCTGCCAAGAAATAAATTCAGGTAGGATTTGAGAGGCCCCATTTCTATTAAGATCTTGGCTGCTGTAACTCCCTAGGCATTAAATGACTTGCCCAGAATCACACAGCCAGTATGTTTCACAAGCAGAATTCAGGTCTTCTTGGCAGTTAGGCTAAATAGTGGATACAGACCTGGACTTGAAGTTAGGAATATGACCCAGACATTCCTGGCTGTGTGATCCTGGCCAGGTCCTCTCTTATCTGATGACCCTGTACCCTATCTCATAGGCTTATTGTGAGGATCAAATGAGATGATATAGGTAAAAATGATATTCCAAGACCAACTAAGTTCTCTTATCAGTTATGTCACACTGCCTCACTGTTTTGAGATAATCCCTCCATAAGATTCTGCAACAGGCCAGATGTGCCTGTTTATCAACCTCTGCCAAGGTTCTGCCCTGAACCTGAGGAACTGGGCCAAAGCAGAAACTCTGCTTATCCACAAGCCATCCTGCAATCAAGCAAAATTCGTTTGGGGGCATGCCTTCTCCCCACTATTCACACCTACCCGAAGTGCAGAAACTGTGGGCAGGTCCATGTCTGGAGCGCTAGCCATTATCTTGTGGGAAGCCAGGATGCCTAGAGAAGACACAGCTCTTTCAGTTCAAAGCCTTGGGCGGTGGCCAGGGGTGAGGGTGGGGGTAGTTCTGAACCCTACATGTTCCTCACACCCCAGCCTCTCACTGTACTGGATCCATTTCTATTCCTGGTGTCATTTCCCAGCCCTCACCCAGGGCTCCTCGTTGTGATTTGGGATGTCTGAAGCATCTCATCTCGATGCTCAGAGGAGCTTGGGCTAAGTGAATATAACGTTAATCTGGCTCAGGACCTCCCCCCCAACCTCAAGGGACCCTCTCTCCTACCTGCTGCAGTGAAGCCCCTGGCAAGGGCAAAGGCCAACTGGCCGGCCCCAATGAAGCCCACACTCATAGTCCTGGAGACGCTGCAGTCACACTAGCGGCTGGGACGAGCTCGAAGAAAAGGCCAGACGAGCAGCTGAGAGAATATCAGAAATGTGAGCAGAGGAGAGACCAGGAGGGAGCGGCCCCGAGGCGCTGCCACCTCCCGGGGAGAGCCAGGAGCTCCGGCCAGAGGCCGGCCTCCGCCTGTTTGCATTCCCGCAGCCGATTACCCAAAGTGGGTAAGCGAAGGTTTCAGTACTCCGGGGGCCTGACCCTCCTCTCCCCAACTCCAGACTCTGCAAAGCAGCAGAGGAAGGGGCTGAACATGATGGAAGGCGAATTAACTGGGGAACCTGAAGGAAGGAAGGCGGGGCTTGACCAGCCGGCTTAGACAACCTCCAGCCTCCCCACAACCCCGCCCTCTTCCCAAAGGAGCTCCCCGCCCGGCTGTAGCTCCCGCCACCTCACCCGGGGCCCAGGCGACGGACGCTGCCATAGCCAGAGCCGCTCCAGGACTCCAGAGGGCTCCGTATCCCGCCCCCTCCTCTCACTCCCCGTTACCCTGCAGCCAAAAGACCGGTCTCCCTACTGATGCTCTGCACAGCTCCGCCCGCTCCCTCCTGGGCCGGCGTGCCAGAGGAGGCGGGGGACGGATGTGCGTCTGAGAGCACATCCTGCCAGAGAGCCTCTCCTCCAGCCCCTACCATCCCCAAAATGTATTTACCTACGAGCCTCGCACACCCTTTAGTGCTTATAGAAACCTACGGTCTCCACACGTGGAAACTACCGGGGAATCCGGATAAGGTGGGATGCAAATAACCCCAAACCATCCGGGCCACACTTCCGCCCCGCCCTTGGCCCCACCCCCGAGCTCGCACATCAGGTTTGTCCAATCTTAGGCAGAGGAGGAGACTAGACGGTCCTTCCGCAGCTGAACTGACCCAGCTCCCTCCGAGCCTCCTAGGTGAGGCGACGTGGACAACCTTTGAGGTCTTTCCAACTCCCTGCGACTTACAGATGAGGAAACCGAGGTCAGGGAGAGTGAAGTTACTTGGCCAAGGTTAGACATTAACGGGCAGAGCTGCAATTTGAACTCTTCTTCAAATGAAGTCATTTTCCCACTGACCCACACCTTCTGGTGGAACTTCAGTGATACGATTTTGCCTTCAGAGACGTGTCACTTTTCCAAAATATTTACTAGCTTGTGCTTTAAGGATTTTTTTTTTAATTAAAGCTTTTTATTTGCAAAACATATGTATGGGTAGTTCTTCAACATTGACCCTTACAAAGCTTTCCGTTACAAATCCCCCTCCCCACTTCCCTCCCCTTCCCTCCCCTAGATGGCAGGAAGTCCACTACATGTTAATTATGTTAAAATACTTGACAAGTCGAATATATGTATACATATTTCCATACTTATCTTGCTGTGCTAGAAAAATCTTATCTACAAGAAAAAAAAATCAGAGAAAGGAAACACAATGCAAGCAAACATCAATAGAGAGTATGAAATATCCCTCTCTCTGGGTGTATATGGCTTTCTTCATTGAACAATTGGAACTGGTTTGAAACATTTCATTGTTGAAGAGAGCCATGTCCATCAGAATTGATCATCATATAGTCTTATTGTTGCTGTGTACAATGATCTCCTGGTTCTGCTGATTTCACTCAGCATTAGTTCATGCAAGTCTCTTCAGGCCTCTCTGAAATCATCCTGCTGGTCGTTTCTTACAGAACAATAATATTCCATAACATTCATATACCATAACTTATTCAGCCATTCTCCAATTGATGGACATCCATTCAGTTTCCAGTTTCTTGCCACTACAGAAAGGGCTGCCACAAACATTTTTGCACATGTGGGGCCCTTTCCCTCCTCTAAGATCTCTTTGGGATATAAGCCTAATAGAAACACTGCTGGGTCAAAGGGTATGCACAGTTTGATAATTTTTTGAGCATAGTTCCAAATTGCTCTCCAGAATGGTTGGATCCGTTCACAGTTCCACCAACAATGTATCAGTGTCCTACATCCCCTCCAACATTCGTCATTATCTTTTCCTGTCATTTTAGCCAATCTGACAGGTGTGTAGTGGTACCTCAGAGTTGTCTTAATTTGCATTTCTCTGATCAATATACACATCATTTTCTTTGATCCTTACAACTCTATAAAGTAGGTGTGATTTATTGTCCCCATTTTACAGATAAAGCTAAAGTGAGAGAGGTTAATTGATTTACATAGCTGGTATAAGTGTTGAGATTTGAACTCAGATCTTCCTTACCCCATAACTTGTCTTCTGGGGATTAACCTCGATACCCCAAATGAAAAAAACTAGTCAGGACAGGGATATATATAACTGCTGACCTCCAAGAGTCTCTGATAGGGATCTGTACTAGTCCTAACCCTTCATTTGGACAAATAAAGAGAAATTAAGAATGAGAAAACCTGAATTTGTGTCCTGGCTTTGTAAAGTTGATGTCGGAAAGATAATTTTGTTCTTTTCATCTTCAAAAACTTCATCTGTGAAATCCAATTTCAAAAAGCACTTGTTAAGTACTTACTATTTGTAAGGCACTAGCTCTGGATGCTAGGGACATAAAAGGAAAAAAACAAACAGTGACTTAAGCCACTTACTTGCATTCTAAGGTGTGTGTGTGTGTGAAAAGATGCACAGAAAACATACATAAAATTATTTCAAACAAGAATTCTAATAACTGAGGAAATCAAGAAAGACCTCAGGAGATGTGGCACCTGAGCTGTATTTTGAAGGAAGTTATAAATAATACAACATGAAAAGGAAATATATTCCATATGTGAGGAAGCTAGGAACAATTGGCAAGCAGTTTGACTAGAAGGAAAAATGCATGAAGAGGAGTAGCATGAGTGTTAGAAATTGGTCTATGCCCAATTTCTGCTTTCCAGTTACCCCAACAATTTTTATCAAATAATGAATTCTTTTCTAGACAACTCAAGCTTTTATGCATGTCAAACATTAGGTTGCTATATTTATTTGCTGCTGTATATTGTATGTCTACACAATTCCATTGATTTACCTCCTTTCTGTTTCTTAGCCAATACCAGAATAGTTTTGATAATTACTCACAATTTAAGACCTGGTACTACCAAACCTCCTTTTTTTATGTTTTTTCCCCCAATTGGGTTCTTTGATATTCTTCCGTTCTTCCAAATGCATTTTTATTATATTCTAGCTCAGAAAAAAAAATTGGTAGTTTAATTGGCATTGAATATATAAATTAATTGAATTGAATATATAGTTTGAATATATGAATGAATTTAGGTAAATTTTAGGTTAAATTGTCATTTTTATTAAATTAGCCCAGCCTATCTCAAACAATTAATCTTTATTTATTTAAATCTAATTTTATTTGTATAAAAGTTTTTATGATTTTGTTATTTAGTTCCTGGTTTTGTTTTAGTGGGTGTACTGTCAGGTATTTTATAATGTCTAGTTATTTTAAATGGTGTATCTCTAGCTATCTCACTCTGCAGGGTGCTGTTGGTGATATATAGGAGTGCTGGTGATGTATGAGTTTACTTTATATTCTGCTACTTTGTTAAAATTAATTTCTTCAATTAGCTTTTTAGTTGAGCCTAGGATTTTCCAAGTATGTCATCATGTCATATGCAAAAAATGATCATTTTGTTACCTCATTGCTCATTCTGTTTCCTTCTATTTTTCTCTTCTTGTTGCTACTGCTAGGATTTTCAATACAGTATTGAATAGTATTGGTGACAGTGGGCATCCTTGCTTCACACCTGATCTTATTGGCAAACTTTTAACTTATCCCTATTACAAATTGTTGTGCCACAATTCCCCTGTCTCAGTTTCCCTGAATTGTTCTGCCTCAGTGGCAACCTCCCTTCCTGGCCATTAGGACTAAGATAATTAGGGCTTCAGAGCTGTGGCCACTAGCATTCCAAAGAGTCATAAAACTCCAGATGGCTTATCTCCAATGTTTGGCCATATCTTCCTGGGCTCTTTCCTAGTATTCTTCTTCCTCTACACTTACTACTTGGCAATATCTATGATTTCAGTTTATGCAAATGATTCCTAAATCTGTACATAACACTTGGGTTCCAGTCCTATATTTCCATCTGCCTCCTAGACATCTCTACCTATAAGTCATATCTCAAGCTCAGTATATCTAAAACAGACTTCATCTACCATCTAAAACTTATATCTCTCCTCTGAATTTCCCTGTTACTACTATTCTTCCAATCTATCCAATCTCAGAATTTTAGCTGTCTTGGAGTCTTCCTTTCCTTCATTCCCCATGTCTAATCTGTTGCCAAATTCTGTTGACTTTATTTTTGGCAATATCTTTTCTTGGTCTTCTCTTTTCAATTCATACTGCCACCACCCTAATTTAGGCACTCATTACTTCTCAACTAATGCTAAGTAGTTCTCTCCCAGGCTATAGCAATAATCCAATCAATAAACATTTATTAACCACATACGCTATTCCAGATACTCTGATGAGCACTAGGGATATAAAGAAAGGCATAACAAAATCCCTATTTTCTAGGAGTTCCCAGTCTAATGAGGGAGACAATATGCAAAAACTGTGAACAAACAATATACATACAGGATAAATTGGAAGTAATCAAAAGAGGGAAGATACTATAATTATGGAATATTGGAATAGCTCCCTGTAGAATGTGAGATTTTGGCTAGAAATTGAAAGAAACCAAGAGGCAAAGATGAGAAGGGGGAGTATTCCAGTAATGTAGCCAGGCAGAATGCGAATATTGGGAGGTGGGAAATGGATTGTTTTGTTCAAATTTGTGACCACTTCTCTTCAAAACCTTCAGTGATGTCCATCGACTATGTATAAAACATAAACATCCTTAAATGCCTGTCCTTTAAGGCTCTTCTCAATCTGACCTGCATTCCAGGTCTATTTCCTTCTTTCTGTTCACAAATTCTGCATTCTATGCACATTGGCCACCAACTGTTTCCTTTCATTTTCGATAGTTGTTGCCTCCATGCCTGGAAACATAATCCTTTTACGTCTCCACTTGGTGAAATCCTTCTCTTCCTTCAGGACTCAGCACTAGCACCAGCACCACCTACTTGTTGAAATTTTCCTTAATATCCTCAACTGAAAGTGATCTTTGTCTCTTAAAACTGTTTATGGCTCTTTGGCTAGATATCTCTGAGATATGTATATTTATATATATGTCCATGTCTCGCATTAGGTTGTTGCTCCTTGAGAGAATGTTCTGCTGCATTAAATATCTCTATTCACAAGGTCTACTTTAGGACCCTACATCATTACAAGTCCTTAATAAATGGTTGTCAGATTTAATTGAATTTTCCTAGCACCATATGGGAGGATGGACTAGGGCTAAGGGGTCAGATATTTTGCAAGTTATATCTAAGGCCTTTTACAATCAAATAAATAGACTTCATTTGCAGTGTTTTTGCCTTTTCAAATATTTCCAAGGTAATTTGAAATTCCTTCCTTGGTATTAAGTTGCCAGCAATTTCTTAAGTAAGAAGTAAAAAGAAATTACAGCTGAACTGTATTCTTATGACTCCTCTAGACCATGTCCCCCCCAATGGGATATTCCCCAGATCCTTCTACTTCTGCTAGCCTTGACATAAGAAGGAGAAAGGGATGAAAAAAAGATAAAGAGGAAGTTTATCCCACTCACAAGCATCCTTTTCCTTGCCTGGTATCTGTTCCATCTTGAAACTCACCTTCTACCTTAATTTTCAGTTCTGGCTCTAATGAGCAGTGGGTTGTAGGTCAGAGTTAGGGGGTCTGGCAGTTTGGTTTTTAGTTTTTTAACTTCTAAAAAGCACAATACTTATTTACATAAGTATTTTTCAATATGATATTCTATTTTTCTTAATTACATAAAAATATAATTAACAATCACTTAAAATATTTTTAATTCCAAATTTTTTCCTTCCTTCCCTTCTCCCTAAGACAATAAACAATTTCATATAAGTTAAGTAAGTGCAAGAATGTAAAACATTTCTATATTACTCATGTTTCATATTCATATTTTACAATAAAAAGAACAATAGGGGAAAAACCATAAAAATAAAGTAAAAATACTATGCTCTGATCTGCATTCAGACTCAATCAGTTCTTTTTCTGGATAGTACTTATCTGAGTATAGTATTTTTCATCATACATCCTTTGAAATTGTCTTGAATCATTGTATTGCTGAGAATAGCTAAGTTAATCATAGTTGGTCATTATACAATATTGCTGTTACTATGTACAATGCTTCATGCTCCTACTCACTTCATTTTCTATCAGTTCAAGTAAGTCTTTCCAGGTTTTTCTGAAATAATCCTGCTTATCATTTCTCTTTCTTTCTTTCTTTCTTTCTTTCTTTCTTTCTTTCTTTCTTTCT